>OMLM01001793.1:10265-26036 GCA_900302695.1 Helostoma temminkii | reverse complement strand
CAAAGGCTGATTTTTGACTGAAATGTGCGCACTGGGTCTGGCTTAGGCACTTCTTAGGTAGCGCTGTTAGTGGTTCAAGAGCAAAAATGGAGTGGGACATAGGGTGACGTGCTTTTCCTCAAAACAAACAAACAAACAAACAAAACCCCACCAAGCTCCATCCAAAAACTGCCGACTCATGCTCCCTATCGCCCACCTGCCCTGCTCTGCGCACAGGCAGCAGGATTAGTCAGTTCAATTACACGCAGAGATAGCACTAACCTGCCAATAATAATCAATGTACAGCAATGTTTAAAAATTCAGTTTGACAACACCCACCACTAGGCCTGTGTATTGGTGCGAATCTGGTGATACGATACAGGGGTTACGATCCAATGTATCACGATATATTGCAATACTGCAAGCAAGGCGATATTTTGCTATTTTAAAGAAATATTTAGAAATAGTCAAGAGTTTGGGTAAGTGTTGTTAATGGTGCCATTGATTTTTTTTTTTTTTTTTGGTTCAACCTGTGCCTTCACTCTGTGACAAGGAAATTAGAGGCACAAGCTAGAGCTTGGATGTGGTCAATTCAAGCTATTTCAAAATTACTGAAAGGCAATCCAGGGACATTTTAATTGTCAGACATGTTTAAACTATTGGATTTTGCAACATAGCATTCATTGTATTTGTATTTGAATCTGTACTAGCACCATTGCTTTTTAATCATGATGTTCCTGCCAAAATGGGGGAATAAACAGAAATAGTCAAGTGACGTCCAGAACTCTATTCCACTTTGGCCATTGCAGTTATGTTAAAAAATAGTTGCAGTTGCTTTTAGAGAAAATATTTTTAAGAACAAGTCTGGAGCAGAATCCTACATACATCCAGTTTGCAGACTTGTCCCTGTGCGGACCATTACCAGCCTATTACCTTGGACTGACTCAACTTGTTAGTACAATACCTGACCCATAAATAAACATGGGCTTGGAGCTGCTGTGGATAGTGAAGTGCTGGATACTGTTGGGACGTGCAGTGATAACATAATAAATCATAAAAGAAATAAAAACACACTCATAGTGAAGAGGCATAAACAAATGCATAATTTTATTATATAAAGTTTCCTAGTTTTTGTGATCAGAATCAAATGATGCTCTCTGTCCAAAATCCTGCTGACTACTGGCACAGCACACCTGTTTACATATATGACACCTATAGTCAATCTTAAATATTAAATATATAAATAGGGGCTGTTATTATGCAAGTACACTGCTGTTTTTTTGTACTTTATACAGCAGAGGAGAACACAAATGTAATTTTCCTAACTTGGAACATAGTACACGATAATAACCTGGTGAACAAATCCAAGCATTAGCCTGTCACACTGAGAGAAAAGCTCCTGGTTTACTGACTAGCTGACAGATAGACTGCAGTTTGTATGGCTGCAGGGATGTGTGTCTGAGTGGGTGGTTAGCAGCACAGGGGACTCACCTCTCACCTTTCCTCTTCACCCTGTACACCTATAACTTTCAGTGCAGCACTGAGTCCTGTCAGACTAAATGTAAGAAGATATGAAATGAAAATTTTGTCATTAATCGCAAGATATGCAATTTTTGCCAAAAAAACAGGAGAGGTTAGTGAAAAACAGGAGTGTTGGCAACTATGGATGGCTCTGTGCTGAGAACTTGGAGTTGGTTGTGGAGAGGAGGGTGCTACACAAACTGCAGAATATCATGGAGAACAGCTCACATTTTTGCCACGACCTGCTGGTCAAACAACTTCAGCGAGAGACTTTTCATTCCACTGTGACAAGGAAAGGTACAGCAAACAATTCCTGCCAACAGCTATTGCCGTGTATAAAGACTCTGCCCTTCTGGCAGCAGAGAGCTCTACTCCAACAGTATAACTATCTGTAACAGGACAAACGGTCATTTCATATTATTTCATAGTCACTGTTTCATATCATGTGCAAAGCTTTTGTAGAATTAACTGCCCTATGTGGATGCTACATGTAAAATATGACTTTGTGTATCATTCTGTAGTTATCTTGTGTAGTGTGTTTACATGTTGTGTGTTTTATGTGTGTGTGTGTAATGGCTAAGCTGTCTTTTCATTTATTTTCACTTTTTACTTTGAGTAGCTGCTGGTATGTCCAGTTAGATTTCTCCTTCAGTTCTGATAACCAGCGAGTTACATGTCACTGTGTCCAAACCTGATTGTTTTTTTGTGAACATTCTCACATTAATACTAATATTTCCAGCTGACTTCCAACCATATGTAGTTTATATAATTTACTTAACATTTGTTGTTACCAGAGTTGAGAAAAATGCTCTAACTCGTTTGTTTTAGCCGTGTGCTACCCTTGTCCAAATCCACCCCAGTATGCTCGCTGCATGCACATTGTAATAGTAGTAGTATACAGTAATACTCCTGATACATCCGACTGCATACTTACTGCCCTTCAAAATAGGATTGCATGCTCTAACAATTAGATAATGTGCAGTAAAAGCTTAATATCATTATTACTGTGCATATCAGAGCTGGATGTTTTGTTTAATTCTCTTCTTACTCCAGCATCTTATTTTTAATAACAGCTTATCACAATCACTAGGGAAGAGAGAGAGCAATAACATGTAACACAGTAATTTTTGCTGTGTAACTATAAAAAAGGCTGGATACAAATTTCTTTTACATCCGAGACAAATGACAAGCACACAGGCACTATATGAATTATAAAAATATATATGTAACAACACAAATACAAATAAATACACAAAATTAAATTAAAAATACTAAACAAATAATGTGTACATTAAATTTAAATATCCTGCAACCAATAACGCCAATAGGCTTCATTCAGCTCGTCCTTTTCCCAGCTTACACAAATAGTGTGAAACCATTTGTTGCAGTTGTCACACTGGACCCATGACACCAGTCCCTCCGAACTCTCTGGAGGATCAGGCTGCCTGCACCGGCCACATCACCAGACATCCTGCTTCAGTCTTCTTTTCTGTGCAGTGTGACCTGGAAAGTTGTACAAGTAAGGTTAATGACTTGTTGAATGAATTGTTGTGGGCTGAAATGCAAAGGCTTTTTCATGTCATCTTCAGTTGAACAGCAAGAGAGAGAGTTTAGACACACTATGTTTACACATCGTAACATCGATGTTGATGTCTCTAAAAAATATTTTATTATTATTATTATTATTATTTATGGATAAATACATATTCAAAAAAATTCTATTCATTGGTCATGGGGGGATGGAGTGACCCTGGGGGCAGGCAGCTGGGAGCTGGCAGGTAGGTACTGTATATATAATTTATTTTCAAGATATTTTTATTATTAGTTAGTGTAGTGAAGAAGATTATTAACTTCAACTTACCAGTAAATCAGAACACAAAAAAAAGTTCATAAAAGTGAATATATATACTGAATATATATTATTCATGTATTTATTTATTTATGTATTTTGCTTAAGGACAGGGTTTTGAAGACAACAGAAGAAAATTGTTAAATATAATAACAAACTTGTATTGTTGTTTTTAACCAGTTGATTTAATCTGGAAGTTGAGTGATGGCAACTTGTTTTTCTTGTTAGGTCAAAACATTTCACTACTTCCACATTTTAGAATAGATGAGCAGAACTGAAATTCATTTTTTGCTACAGATACCCAGGACTTTCCATTTTGAATTCAGTTCTAATTTGGAACCCTGTTTCGATTCCCAACATTATCTGGATAAATTTATATTGGGGAAATGGAAGTCACATCCGTCAGTAATTATTTATGTATACTCTAATATATACTTATAGAACAACTTTTCATTTATACCAATCTCAAAATGAAAAGCAGTTTAGAATGATTAATAATGAACAAAATATGAATTTAAATGTTAATAGGCCTTAAAATTCAATTTCTTGATGGATATCATTATAGGCTCCTGTAGGTGAAATACCAGACTTCAACTCACACAAATGGAAGTTGAGATCCATCAAGGGTGTCAATTAATCATCTGGAGTTAATTTTTAATTAACTAGAGGCAACTCATGACCATTTGAAATTCTCCTAAATGGCTGCCTTGGGATGGACTCTCCAGGGCAGCAGGTTTAAATTATATCAGCTGGAGTCTGTTTCATCTTTGAACTTGAGGTCAGCACAGTTGCAGAATATCAAGACTGATCATATATTTCCTCATATTTGTCCTGACATGTACTTCCTACGAAGCCAGCACATTATGAAACAAAAATGGTTATCTTTGGTCAAGAGGATAACATAAACATATTCCAACAGAATGGAGGAAATGAATGATATGTATGCATATGCAGAAAAGTCATACTTTTTGAATCAAACACATTTAAGATTATGCTAGAGACTTATTTACTTTTGCCAGTTGCAGACTGCCAAAGACTGATCTTTTATTGCAGAATAGTGATATAAATTTGGTGAATGTGTTCTTAACTACTGCCAGTTTACACAGCTCGCAGACAACCACCATTATTGGCTTAGCAGAGCATGGATGCAATTTTGGAAAAGAAATGAAAGTTCTGTGGTTATCACATGTCTTGTCAATCAACCCATCACTTTGATATATTGATTATTTAAGTTAAGTTATTTAAGTTAATGATGTATCCTACTGTAGAGTGTGTACACTGCAGTTGAGCACAACAAGCATGGCTATGGTGGTACTTTGATTTGCCAATGATTTTGCACTTGTTTAGATTTAGAAAAGAGCACCAGGTTAGTTTAAAACACACAATAAACGCTCTTCGATAAGATATAATAAACGGAACAGGTAAATCAACTAATCTATCAGTGACAGTGATTTCTGCACCCTCTACATTCAGGTATCATTACTGTGGATAAACTGCTCAGTTTGTAGAGTGGTGCCACTGCTATACATATCTAATCACCGTTCAACATTTTATCTGCAGTGCCCCGATGAGGGCCCACCCTACTCCTCTTTTTCAGACCCCTGGAGACCCCATCATGGACTGTCCCTCTGGTGTGCAGACTGGAGGACAGTAGAAGCATGCATTGGGGCTTGCATTGCGGCTTCCATTGGGGCCACATCAGGGCCTTCCAGACTCTCTCACTGTCTAGCCATCTAGAGAGCCTCTTGGAGACATTCTTACTGTATTACTCTTCTTGCAACTTGATTCACAGCCATTCCTCTTCTGACCTCTGACATGTGGGTGGAAAATATGAAGAAGCTACTTGTTACAGAACATTAACTATTAGGCTGTTTCTCATTTGTTCCTCAGTAAAAGAATGTGCTTTAACTAAATAGGTAGCATTTGCAAAGTCAGGTTCTTGTTTCTGATCTCAAAAAAGTCATACTTTCTTTTATATCATCACATCTTCACTATTGCAGTTCATTGTGCTCACTGTTTTAGGGATGAGCAAAAAAAACAAACTCATGCTTTCAACAAGTACAAAATGCTGTTCAGTTTTTAAACTTATTTAAAGGTTATACTTATAGTTGCTCCTATTTCTGTGATTTATACAGAATGTGGGTAATTTTATTCAATTTTATTAATTTCTCTCTTTGTAAAAGACATGGCAAAATTGTTTTGAATAGTGCTATTTAAATAAAGTTCATTAGGTTGCTGGCAGCATGATGTCTTAAGGTTTGCTTTCCCACAGTCACCCACCTCTGTTTAGCTGCCCCCACCATGTAGACTGTTGGATTGAAGTCCAGGGTGGCACAAGGCCATGGCAACAACACTGCTCGTTCTTCCTCCTGTGCTTATCTTTACTAAAGCCGTCCTGCTGTCAGCTGCCTAAAAGTCCAGCCAAAGCAGGCAAGTATTCCAGAATTGTTCTAGTCTTGTGTAACGCGTTCTGGCACACCAAGACAAAGATGGCAAAGTAAGTGCAACAACTCGTCACATTGAGACCATGCACAAATGATATTTTATCTTAACTCTGACTTTTATATCTACTACATCCTCCTCCTTTTGTCATGCTCACCAAAAAACAACACAAATTCAAGTACACAGCCAAATATACACCCAAGGTTTAATAATTTAACCAGGATGAAATTTGTGAATCTGCTAAATGCCAAACCACATACATGATACTGTAAAAAGACAATACCACGCAGATGCTGTGAAGTGGCAATTATGCATAATTGCAGAGTTTACCTTGAGGCATGGTAATCACTTTGAATTGAACAGGGTCATGGGATTATGGCCTGTGGTACTATGAAATGCCACCCAATGTGAACAATTACAATAGCGTGAACTGGGGGGAAATTAATCACCATTGACACTTCCTCAGAGGTTAAACTATTAAAGTCATTTTGTGTTTCAAGTTCAAGCAGACTATCTGATCAAGCCCAGTTCAGTTTGATGTTTCTCTGTGGGCAGTACAAGGGATTATTTAGCTCAGCTAGAAACCAGGACTCATAAGAGGCTAATCAAATTCTGTCAAAAATAATAGCACATGAGAACATTCAACAAGTCATCAAAACCCCAATTTAAATGGTAGTAAAATTTGACTATTCATTTCTCAGGTGCACCCCCTGCTTTGGGAGAGCACATGATTAATGTAAGACACTGAAGCCTTCTGGGTAGCGCCAGTGTAAAGTAAATCAGAGACACCACACAGTATGTAAAGATGGCACACTAAACAAGTATACTGAAATGTTAGATGTTTCCAGAAAATAATAACAAAATAAAAAAATAAAAAATGAGTATAGTTTAAACAAAAAACAAATATTTATAACCTTTCTGAAGGTAGTGGTTATTGTAAAACTCCTGTATTAGTCTGTATTTTAACTTGGTGTACTTCTCACATTTGAGTGTTATATAACCTGTGTAAAAATGTTGTTAGTTAATTTTTGTGGCCCTTTTTTGATTGCACTAAACACTTTATTTTAAGAAGTGTCCCTTATATTGTGACCCTTGTATAAGACTAGGTGTCTATGGAAATATATGACAGTTTACCAGACTTAGTCTCCTGCTAACTTCACTATAATACACCTTTTTTGATAAATATTTGATGGAAAATATATAAAAACACTATCCATGTTTATGTCTTATCGTTTGTTGCTGTACTTACTGATTATGGTATTTAGTTGCAGCATAAGTGTACAGGCAATCTGAACTTGGATTCAAACAAAAAGTATTTTATGTAGTACTAAATGCAGTCATAAACATATTTTTTCATATGGCTGTGTATCAGCATGAAGGAAGGAAGCTGCTGTTATTGTTATTTTCCAAGTGCATGTGTAGTGGTCGTGAACAGACTTCTAACTTCCAGTTACGGCTCATGGGGCCTGCTCATTCAACAATCACAGTGCCTTACAGCATAGATGGCCTCTGGAGATGAAGATGCATTCACAAAACACTTTGGTATGACCACCAATGTCACTTTTTCTACTGAGGATATGAAAACAACTGTCCCCATGCATTTTTATTTGTGTTTTCATAAAGAAAATGATCAGGCCACTAGACAGCTGACTGGTGTTACTGCAACTGAATTTAAAGAGCTCAAAGCCATTGTAATGTCTGGATTATTTCAGAAGTGGTTATCACTATGAGAACAAACTGAAACACCAAAGCATGCAGTGAAATTTGGAACTGAAACTAACAATGTGAATACCTTTGAACAGCCAACACTGTAGCTGCGCGATGTCTGACCACTGCATTCACCTCTCTGAGCTAATGGAGCTGATGGCATGGCTAAAGATAACATGTCCTCCAGTTAAATCCCCTCGTCAATGTTTCACACATCAGGTTGTTAGGGAGGGATCCAGGTCAAAGCCTTGTTAGATCTCAATCTAAGTCAATTTACACAGGATGATGGCTTAGAACGATACAATCAACAACCTCCTGGCACTGCGGCATGGATTGCTAATTAATTAACTTCAGCACGGGTCTGACAAAGGAGAGCTTATGTGTCACCATCGTTTCATCAGTATTTAACAAATGACAGGATTGAGAACAACGTGCTGCTGACTGTAGCTGCACAATGAAAAGGAGCTGCTCCAAATAAAAACTGCAATGAAAACCATAGCCACAGTTTTTCCAAATGCCGTTTTGAAAGAGCTTGCATAGACTTTCATCTCGTATATGTCTATATGAAGACAAAATGTCTGTTCCACTTGTGTGGGAGCATGCCATAGAACCACACACACACCTGAATCATGGAGATGATGTACATTCTTTCGTTTGTTGCCACAGAGACCTGCTTCCCCTTACTGGGATTCGCATAGCTGCTCCCACTAAGAGGAACACATTTATTTAATTTCCATATACTCAATCCTATTCATTTACCCTGTCTCTGGTGTATCTAGTCAGAACATGTACCTTTTCTCACTTTAACAATCATACTCTGTGCTTGGGGAAAGACACTACTGTGCAGTGCCTAAACCAGGAAATCAGCTTACACTGGTAATTAGTTTGCCCATTTGGTTACTGACAGTTGAATAGCTTTCATCCAAATACCACAGGCCGAGTGCCTTGGGTTGCCAGCAGTAACACGCTGGCCTTGGTGAATGGTGATTGCCAGCCCCTCCCATAGAAACAAGTCCTGATAGCAGTATCATCCTAACTATCTATGTCATGCATTTAGCAGGAGATGAAATTCCATCTCCTGTGCACATTTTTCCTCCAAAGAAAACAACCTCTCTGTGACGGAGATGTCAAACCTCCTGATTATCTGTGTAACAGTGCTTTGTCTGCAAGTCAAGGCCAATATTGTGTGTAATAAGGGGAAAAAAAGCCTTTGAACAATGTCAGCTTGTTTCCGCAGGTGTCCACAGTTTTTTTTTTTCTTTGAAAGACTCATTAAATTTATGCAAATGACACTGTCACCCCTTGAAACATGCAAATGCACTCCTTGCACTGTGTAATGATGAGTACTCTGCAGAAAGTGAAATTTTCCTCTGGCATTATACACAGTAGCATTGTACTTGCTAACCATTTGTGTAAAAGAAAATTTTCTTAGTGTTATTTTTTTTGTTTTCTAAACATTGGTGAGTTTTATTGTCCCCATATGGAAAGAAGAAAGTACAGTGAGACTCCTGATTTTGGATGTTAGATGCAGATGGCTGTACATACAACGTACCTGCAGTTATATGAACCAATCTGAAGATTCATCTCTACATTTTACATCATTGGCTGCACCATCACTATCTGTGAAAATGGTACAAAATCATACCATACTCTATGGCAAAACAATCTTTTAGAGTTATTTTAGGTATATACATTTAATATCAGTTTAGCATTTTTATTTTTTGAACTCTAAATTGTGTGTGTTTTGATAGAAATACATGACATGACATGCTCATGACAGTCTCTTAAGGATGAAGGCAGACAATCTGGCAAGATACATGTGGCTGCTTATAAAGAGAAAGACACAGGCAAACTGAAATAGACTCATTACAGATAAGTAAAGAGAGCAGAGGTGAATATGGAGAGACAAGAATCTGGAGTGACTATTTCAAAATGAAAGCCGAGGACAGTAAGTAAAGTGTGAGATCTTGACACATGGAGCTGGACAGTTGTCACTTCCCAGTGGATTCAAACCCAGTTCCTTCTGTCTGCGAAACCCACAAAACCCACAATAACAGACCATTTTACTATGTTTGCACCTGTGTTCACTCAAGCATTTTTTCTTTGAGTTTAGTACTCGCTATATGGATTCTTAGTAAATCAGGCTCTTTAAGAATGTCTGGAGGATATGAAAGCGTAGCCAAGAGGAGGCAAACTAGAACCTAATTATCTCTGATCAATGGAATATATCCCTCTTGAATTTTCACCTTTAACATAAACAAAAGTCATGTGAAGAGAAATCTATGTTGATGAGGCAACAGAGAGGAGAGCAGCAACATAAATGGCAGGTATTTAGATGCAAGTGGTTCTCAAAACTAAGTGTGTTTTATTTTATTTTTATTTTTTTACACTCACTGCTATTTCTGTGGTGATTCAGATGTTTTGCTAAATTTGTCTCATACTGACCCACAAGTTATACACACCTGATGCACCAAATTAATTTGGGCTGCGCAAGTTTGCTATGCAGCAATTAACCACTGCATAATTAACAGCAAGTATACCCAAAGCCTGAAGGAAAGGAAATACATGTTGCATATTAACCAATTATTTGGACTAAAAATGTTTAAAAAATGTTCAAATTAATTACATGCTTTAATTAAAAACATACACTTTTGCTGTGAAAAATATTTTATAATGTTCCAAATAAAATGCATTTTGATAGATGGGTGTTTCAGTGAATAAATGACATAGACCCAGCACCCCCCCCTTTTTTCTCCTTACCTATCCCTATCTTACATGTGCTGATAAACTAGATAATATATTCGGCTCACTCAGTATAGCACAGCATACTGTGGCCTGCTTTAAGTCGTCGTATACTGTAGTATTTGGTTTATGGGTATTATTAAATGTTCTCTTTCCCCTCACTGCTCTCCATACCTCCCTGGTGCTGTAGTCTGCAAAGGACTGGCAACTTTTCTTTTTTTCTTGACACAGTGGGTCGATTGTGGTGTGATTTATCAGCATTAAACTTTTTTCTGCATTTTCTGTGATTAATTGAAATTAATACAATATTTGACAGCCTTAATTTTGACGTAACACTAAGGGGCACTGCTTGAGCCACCACTACTTTCTTCAGCTGGTACAGCAACATCATAATAACAGCATACACTGGAAAACTAGCAAGTTAGCTATATGTTTGTAGAAGTCTGACTTCATACTATTCAACAGTTTTTTCCCAACTTCTTTTACAGGTTTTGCTCTTCTGGCTTTCTCTTTGATGGCTTAACTCTCTAATCCCATACAATTTTTTATGTTTTGTTCACTTTTACATAAAAAAAATAAAAGAGTTAATGCCGAATGTGTTTTTCTTAACTGCTGTATACAGTATAAGGATAGTGTAAATGTAGTGATAGATGGTAAACAGATACACCCTCAAACTCTCTCAACAGCTACCACATCTGTCTTAGTCTAATTGGCCATGAATGTTTGTCCTTTCTTTTCTTCCTTTGCCTTAAGAGCAATTTATCTTTTTTTAACACCATCTGTGCCTTCCGTGATCCCATCCTTGCCCCCAGTGTTGACCACACATAATGTATTTACAACTTAACTGTTGATGCCTCCAGTGAAGCTCCACTGTGGCACCCGCTGAATAGCTTCTGAGACTCTGCATTTTGCCGTTCAGATACTTTTTGTCTCTGTAGTGCAGATCTGCAGGGTCTCATGGAGCACCAGCATCTCCAGGCTTTGGTTCTGGCTGGAGTGGATATCAGCCAGATTCCCCCAGCTGAGCTCCTAAAAATAGGATTAGGCACGCTTACTGGCTTCTTTGGAAACACACTTCCATTGGCTCACATTTATCTGTGATGAGCAGTTGTGAACTGATGGTAGAGGAATGAGGAGTAAAATTAACCTTTAGAAAACACTTCAAATAACATGGTCTGTTGTAGTTGATCTGATTTACAGCATAACCTTGGCTCATCTAATTCTCTCAGGAATGAAGGTCACAATTTATCTGCTGAGGCATGGACAGCAACTGCTGGGTTGTCTGTTTGTGTTTTCAGTCACATACTTTTTCCAACTTCACTGTTTTTGTAAAAATGACATTCCATCAACAGTATACTGATAGAAGATTGTATTAATCAGATAACAACTTATCAAGAATTTTAATGGGTTAGCTGGGTCTAGTGAGGTTATGATTCCATTCAGTATTACATTTTTTCATTCATTTCAGAAGTGAATCAAATTGATTCTGCATGACTATCTCTCCCAAAATGAAGAGGAGAATTAGGGACTGACAGAATAATCATGATAAAAAAATTATAATTTAAGATTGATGTGATTTTGCATTGCTAATTAACTATCTACAGCAGGGGTGGTTAACCCTGGTCCTCGTGAGCCACAGTCCTGCTTTTTTTCCAGCTTTCCCTGGATCAAGTATGTTCATCCAAAGAGAAGGTGTAACTGCAGGGATGGTTGGAAAGACATAATATTTAAGGTTGACTGGAAATTAGTTGTAGTTTATTGGCTGTATGTTACCTAAAATCTAAACATGAAAGCAAATACATATGAGACATGTTGGTTGTGTTTAAGAAATGTAGGTCATTTGAAGGCCTTTGATAGCTAAAGAGTTTTACCTCTATTTACACTGTTGAGCAAAGGATTTCTTTAGAGTTTCAAGGAGCGCCTTTTTACAATGGCTGTATTAAACAAGAAAGAACTGTTGCCCATCTAATTTCTTGCTAGCTAATTTGATATCCTGAATATAAACCTGAATCAATATGAAGAATTCTCAGAATGACATGGTTGGCCTTTCACAATTTAGTACTTGGATGCAAATATTTCACAGTGACATTTGTTTCAGGCTAAAATAAATAGCATGCTTTGTGTCAAAAGGAAAATAGCACTCATGTGTATAACACTGCTGTCAGACAGTGTAAGGTCAAGAAAGGTTGCGTGTTACACCCACCTGATATGATCTCACATTTACTGGTCAAACTAGAAATCAACCATCTATGTTATCTGCACTATATTATCCATCTGGAATGCTGCTGTATTTTTTATTCAGGCAGGATATACAGACAGCACTTACTTGGAGTGATGAGTGCATGACAAGATGATTAGTTGATGTAAACGTTCAGCATTTATAGAAACTGTCATGAGCACCCATAAATAGAATATAGCTGTAAAAACACAAAATGATTAGTCTGGTAAAATGCTGAACCAAGTAAGGATCAGGCAGCTTCTGAACTGAGCACTTTGCTTTGTGCTAGGTGAGATCTGTGACCTAGCACATGTTAATATCATTCTCTGTGCTAGTTCCTTGAAGGCTGAGAATAAATGACTGTGATTCTCACATTCAGGTAGAATACAGCTTCCCATATGAAATCTCTCTGGAGTCTTTGATTCATCACCACGGGGAAATCCTTGAAAAATTATCTGGGGATGCATGGCTCACAGACACTTACACAGTCCAAATAAAGGCTCTAAAATGGCATGAAATTCTTTGTTGACACATTGTTTAATGGTTCCTACGTAAGAAATACAGATTTGACTCACATGTCCTATTTGTAAAGCAGATGAGATGTCTTTTCTCAGTTGCATTATTATATAGCATGTCATTTTGTTACTCTAGTGCTTCAAACATTTTGTAATAACCCAGTGTTTTTCAGCCTTTTGTCCATGGGGCACAGCCATGCTCTTTCAAGTAACTTAAAATGAATGTTACATAAAAAGGCATGTCAAATAATAGTCTTGATTTACTGTAATATTTTATTACTGGAATTATATTGATAGATGCATTATTGATCATTTTTCTTTCCAGGCCTGATATATGCTTTTTAGATCTGTACACCAGATTCATTTTACTACTGAAGTTCTGTTTATATGTTTGAGACAACTTTGTGCTATATTTAAAAAGTTGTAAATATGTTATGTGCATATTGATGAGTAGACATAGAAACAGTTTTTCGGAAATAGTCAATGCAATAGCCACTCTAAGTAAACTAAGTCGTGGGATGCTCTTATTGTGAAGAAGGTATAGCAAATTTAGTGTGTTCACTAAACTATGCTGTAAGAAAAGCAGTGGCATTGATGGCTTAGCAAAACTCACAATGAAAAATTCCTACATAATGTACTGTTTGTAAAACAGAAAATGTGCTGTTTACATCAAACGCAATTTTCATTATTGTTTTATCAGACTTTATGAATGACGGTGCTTGTTTTACATGACAGCAAAACAAGTTAGTGCCACTCATTGCATAACTTAAATGTCAAGGTTATATTTAAGAGTTAAGCCAGTGGTATTCCAGGTGGTAAGCTCCATTTATAGAGATAAACGACTGAGTCCTTTCAGCTCAATATATACAGCTGGGCATTCAGAAATCCTTCTTTGCATATGATGACATTTATGATATGGCCCAAAGGGAGACTGAATAAGAAATAAGTGATGCCACAAATCAGCTTCTCCTGAATCCTTAACCCTTTAAGACTCATATGAGAAGCAATGACAGTAGTTTTCCTGCCAAATAGTTTATGGTGACTAGAGAAATTTGTGAAATTGTAAGCTGGATCAATATCTGCCTTGCCTATGGGATTTCTGCTATTCAAGATGATCTTATCTCAGCAGAGAGGGTGCTCTCACCCAAAGCACTGGATGTGAATGACAAGGATCTAAGGCATTTATCCAACAATTATTGTTACCGGATATAGTGTTATAAAAACATCTTTTCTGCATTCCTGATTTACATTTTTTTGCATATTTGTCATATATATATATACATACATACATACATACATATTACACAAAGATAGCTAGAGTCAATACAAAATGCTGATGCATTTATTAAGGAGAGGAAGCTGTCCAAACCTGTTTGGCCCTTTGTGAAAAAGTAATTGTCCCCTAAAGCTCATACCTGGTTGTGCCACCCTTGGTGGCAACTACTGCAATCAAGCTTTGAGGTAACTTTCAATAAGTTTGCAGAATTGTTTTAAATCAGATACATCTTTTTGAGTATGAACAGCCTGTTTAAGGTTATGTCAAACAGTCTGGACTTTGACTTGGTCACTAGAAAGCGTTTAAAAACGTGAAACTTGTATTATCCCTAGTAACCCAAGCTGCATAACCCAAGTGTGATTAAGCTTAAGCTCACAAACTTATGGCAGGACATTCTCCTTCAGGATTTTCTGGTAGAATTCATGGTTTCATCCAACCAACCCGGTCCCCTAAAAATTACATTCCTACACAACTAAAATGCAATGCTGATTATGTTTTCCCTAGAAACATAATTGCAACAGGATTATGTTTTCTGTCAACATATTAATTAATTAATTCATTTATTCATTCATTAACGTAAATGACAAGTCGCAAATACCTTGATACTTCAAGGATGATCTACAACATCTCTTTTTTCCACTAAAATATCTGATCTTGCAGTTCAACATGCTGATATGTAACTCCAGCTTTATTAAGGTGTTTTAGGGTTGGGTTCAGGCACTGGATTAGGGAAAGATTGTGGGCTGGGTATTAGCAAAATTTTAAAAGAGTACTTCATACATAACATCAGCATAAAAATGAATTTGTGTTCTCTTTGGTCAGTAGTGGTTTTCACCTTGAAACTCTCTCATGGATGCCATTTTAATCATGAACGCTGACCTTAACTGAGGCAAGTGAGGCCTGCAGTTCTTCAGGTGTTGTTTTGAGTTATTGTGCTCTTGGACTAATTTTAGTAGGCCGGCCACTCCTGGGAAGGTTCACCACTGCTTTTTTGATTTGTGAATCAAGTCCCAAAACCTTGGAAATGTCTTTGAAACCCTTTCCAGATTGATACATGTCAATTACAAATACTACTTACAAGTGTGCTTCACATTGTCAGACAGCTTCTATTTAAGTGATTTCTTGATTCAACAGGTAATCAGGCCTGGAAGTCGAATGCCTGAACTCAGCTTTCCAAAATATGTGGTTAATCACACTTTATTCATGATTTAGCAGTTACTTTTTTCACCTAAGGCCAGACAGGTTTGGATGACTTTTTTTACCTTTAATCGTCATTTAAAAACATTTTGTATTTACTTGGGTTATATTTATGTAATAGTACATTTTGTTTGATAATCTGTATTATTTAAGTGTGACAAATATGCAAAAAAAAAAAAAAAAAAATCAGGAAGAGGGCAAATATTTTGTCTCAGCACTGTGACATTATTGTTATCTGAAGAGCACTCAGACAAATTCTCACATTTGAGAAACCACAATACAATTTGAAGTATGTAAACCATATTATTATTATTATTACTGATGT
>OMLM01001793.1:0-10245 GCA_900302695.1 Helostoma temminkii | reverse complement strand
AAATGGGAAAAAAAAAAAAAAAAAAAAAAAAAAAATCAGGCAGGTGGCAAATGCTTTTTCACAGAACTGTGAGCGAGGAAATGGTTTTGAAAAACACTAGGCATTTTGTCAACCCGAGCTAATTTCCCTTCTATTGTTATTTAAGTAGGCTGGTTACATGTAAAGTTCAGTTATTCATTGCTTGAAAGGAAACATATCAAAACAATGCTGTAGTTAATAGTTCCAAGATGGATGAAACAACAAAGAACATTTGTATTGTAAGTGTTTTAATTGATTGTATAGTAATTTCCAAATGTGCTTGTGCTTCTGTCTGCTCATCACAATTTTGATCTTTTGCTGTCAGAGTCAATTTTGTTTTGATTGTCAATTTTTTTATCCAGTGTGTGTTTTCATGTTTACTACTGTGTTTTTAATAGTTTTTATTAAGTACAACTTGCAACAGTAATTTTAACTTGTCCTTGCATTGTTACTGTACAAACCTGATGTTCACTGCAAAGATCTGTAGTAGTACTGTATCAGGTATGATGAGTCTCTTTTTACTTGACATCAGTGGGTTTCATAGGGAAGGTGTAGTGAGCAAGAGTGTCATGCTAAATTCTGCTATAACCCCTGTATCACCTCCACAGTAAAGATACCCCAACTGACCAGCCAGATATAAGAGCCCTCACTTTCCAGGAATATGATGATCAAGGTATGTTTAAAGTATAATTTTTAATTGATAGTTTATTACTATTGTTGTTAGGTGAGTGGATCTAATCAGCATAAAACCATTTTGTGGGTTACAGTTGCAAAAATGGCTTGTGTCAACAAGTGCCCTCTCAGTGAACCCCTTCACATACAGTATTATATGGTGTAACATCTCATCAAGTGTAGTCTCCATCAAATATCATCATCGATAATGATCCTCGTATGCAGCTCTTCTGAGCACTGCTCCTGCCCCTTATCACCAAGAGAAGATTTCAGCACAGCCCTGAGTTGATGAACATTTCATGGCTGTGGTAACAAAGTCTTCTTTACAGTTATCGTTGATATCTGATGTTCTAGGCTGAGACTTGAATCTCAGACTGTGACTTTCCTAGTATAGAGATCAAAACCCAATGCATCCCCATTTCTGAAGGGGGGCAAGAAATGTTTGGTTCATTGCCTCTCTGAAATATATTAATGAAAAATCCAACAAAAATGGTGCTGACCAATATACCACATGTACTACAACATAGCCAACCAACATGCTGCTTTTGTGCAGAGAATGTTTTTTCCACACAATCATTTTCATGAGCTGCAAAGCTTTTATTTATTTAGTTAGTTATTTATGCTCATCTCTTTGACAAGACAGATGCTGCAAATGCATTGATAAGCTTCTGGCATTTGCCATATATGGCCAGTACAAGGAATTTGTCGTGCCAAACCTGTGCAGAAGAAGTACTAAGACAGCAGGAAGACAGTAGTAATCGACAATGAGAAAATAAGATACACAAAAAGTCATAGCTAGATGATCATAAATAAAGATGGCATTGGAGTATTCCCTGAGACTTCCATCCATATGTTTTTTACATTATATCCTAAAAATAATATGACCAGGGCCATATAGTCCATACAGTAATAGTATAACAAATAGAAAATACATATAAATATATACAAGTTAGAAACTGTGTAGAGTATGCAGCACATACCAGTGTGATTCTTGTGATATATGTGCACAAAACCAATCACAAAGTGAAAGGATGTCTCATTTTTCTAAAAATGTGCTTCCTCTTCTCTTTTTTTCTTTCAGACATTTAAGACAAATGAGCAGAAGCAGAATGTGGAATTCAAAATACTTTGAGAAATTGCCTTTGAAAATGACTTATGAGCAAGAAAATATATTCTTCACATTGTAAAACCTCCATAATCCATTTTGGTGAGTAACACTGAAACATAACTTTGTTATAACACCAAAGACTATCTTTAAAAAGAAGTGTGATTGGAAGATCGTATTGTTTCCAGGTCATCCTATTATGAAAAATAATTTTAAAATAACAAACATTAAAATGTATGCATAGTGCATTTGTGTCTAAATAATATAATAATTGTTAATATTACACTGCAGCTTTACGCTTTACTTCACTAGAGGTTAATCAAAAATGTTGAAATGGTGATAGTTATTACAGAAGCCATGCAGCAAAATAGTAGAGACTCTGTTCATACCATTATGCCAAATTCCTGTAAAAGACAACAACAAAGCAACAGACAACACTAGGAGGGACAAAAGACAAAGTAGACACATGAAAGAGCTGTCAGATATTAAGTTGGACTTTGGGGCTGCTGTAAGGCCTCAGACTTTCATTCTGCCCAAGGCAGTGCCTGAGCCAATGAGATAAAGACCTCTGTGTTTGCGAGAGCCAATCAGTAATACTCTGAAGACAACCAAGCCAATTAATCTCTTTGGTGACATGAGCTTTGGAGGAATGGCCTGGTTAACTCCTGGTGGCGTGCTGGGTTTGGATCGAAACCCTGCTGCTTTCTTTTCATCTCGTGGCAGACAAAACCATGACGTTCCCTGCAGCAGAGACAAACTTTTGAGAGATTTTGTCTCTGTTTGAAACTGTACCTGTTCTTTCAACCGCTCAAAAGACAAGCTCTATCCTGGAATCACTTCAGCAATCTTTTGAAGAATTTGCTGTCAGAATAATTTATGCAAGGGGAGTATGCAGACACTTAGAGCGTCTTTTCAGCTCTTTTTTTATTCCTCTGTAGTGACACACTAGACTAACTGGCAGACCAACATGTCGACTCTCAACCCCCTGTAGATCAAAGCTGAGGAGACAGATGGGTGTTCCACATCCTCTTCTAGGTCTGGATGTCACATTGAGTCTCTAGGAGGGTTTTTTTTAAGTGCCTGACAGCAACCATGCTTGGTCTAAGCCCTGAGGAGCACAAGTGTCCTTAGCCTACAGTAAGATACAAATTACAGTGACTGAATTATTGGTGATTGGTGTTAAATGATGTGAATAAAACAACCACATTTAAAAGAAAATAATACATCGCAAGGCTAATCCACTACACAACATTATCCTGTCTCCGAAGAATAAGTACCGATTTTTTTAAAATAGATTTTTTAATAGTAGATTTGATTGAAATGTAATTTAATTTACAGAATGCAATCACATACTTGAACTTGAAAGCACCCTTTGAGTACATCTCTTTTCTGGCACAGCTGTGGTTCCAGCCAATATTGCAGCTGAGATTAATGCTGTGAACATACGGTAATGCACACACTGTTCTTATAAGTATTCTCTGGTTCAATTGCAGGGAGGGGAGGAATAATATATCATTAAAGCTTGCGGTTCAATACGAGACAACGGTGGTCTTTTTGAATGAGGAATGTCTTTCTTGTAGAATACTAATATGTCAGACAGTTTTCTGCAAATCACTGTTGCAGAAAGTAAAAGGTGCTTCCATTCGTAGTGCCTGGGCAGGATTACTTTGGAAAATATTGACTTTGCTAGAACGACAGGTCCCAGTTAGTCTACATAAAATGCTGTAGTGTAATTCAAAACTTCAACAAGTAATTTCCCAAAAGCTTTTAATGTCAATGTCTCTGTCGAGGTGAATGTTAATTGGGTCAAATATTGAGAAGTATATCATGTATTCATCATTATACTTAAAACAATATTTCACTATGTGAATATGTGGTTATTCTGTTCAGTAAACATGGACCTCATTCATGTTCATGTTTTTTCAGCAAAAGTGCAACATCCTCAGGCCTTTTGGGACACTCAGAATTTAGAGGATAAGGGCTCTTAAGCAAGATGTCCAAAAAGTGCAGGAAAATACACACTCAAACTAATCGCTTGTTGCATGGTAGTAGGCAAAACTCAGTGTCCATGCAGCAGTGAGTGCTGTACGTTAATTGAAACACTAAACAACATTCTGGGGATAACAGCGGTAACTCTACAGTCTGGTGGAGTTCATAAGCAGATGAGGCAATGTTTTGACAGGACGCAAGCCTCCTGATAACAAACCATAACCATAACATAATCTTACACGTCTCATTGCTGAACAAGCCTCACTATCAGTTTGATATATGAAACACAATGTGACAGAAGGGTAATGGAGCAAGCGCGTTGCCTTGATGCATTCAGGCCTTATTCCCAAACATTGTGATGCCAGTTGCTTCCCATCAGTCCCCTCTTACCCTACATGCCATCCTGGACAAGACCTGAATCAAAGATAGGTCAGGACGATGACATGGAAGACAGATCAGCTCTCAAGAAGAATGCACTGCAGATGGATGTGTGCATTTGCGTGTGTGTGTGGTGCAGGTAGAGGATGTTTTAGGGGCTGCATATCACAAAGCACACCCATGCTTCATCACCATATCTGCATTTCAAAAGCTATGCTTCTTCAGAGGAGATAACTTGCTTGCTTTTAATATTCAGACTGATTCTGTACAACTCAGAATCCATTTAAGTCACAGATTTGACTTTTAAAATGCTATATCATACTGCCTGTAAACTGTTGTGTCAGCACATATATATAGTTCATAGAAAATAATTGCATTAGTCTAAATGAATATTTGCATATTTCAAGTTATTGTAGAGAACATTTGTGTATTTGTTCCTGTCATAAATGTGATCATAGAAGCTCTGAGCAATAGAGGTAGCCGTTAATATTTAGACTGTACAACCACTGCGCTTAGGGACATCTGTGCATTTCCAGCCTGCTAGAGGTATTGTACAGTGGGCAGATGCAATAAGGATCAGTAATATCACCGTATTTCTTCACCTCCCAGGTATAGTGTATGTTCGTTAATGTCCAACCCCCACTCTGTCATCTGTGCACCCACAAGGCTAATCAGTGTGTAAACAAACAGCTACAAATGTGTTGAAATAGGAGCTGAGCTCTCTGCTGAGGTGAGATTATAAAGACAGTGAATCAATGGGCTTCAATAACAAGGCTCTGATTTAAATCCTCTGTATGGACAGAAATCCCTGCTGTCCAGATGCAGGCATCAGTAACCCTGTGTTTTTTTTCATATGGCTGTGTGTGATTCAAAAGGATTAATAGTTGCAGCATCTATCAAACTGTGTAAAATTATAAAAAGTTTGCACTTACAACAATCCAAAACACAGATAAAGATTTAACACAATAATAATATATCAATCAGCCACATCCACGTAGAGGAGTAAAACTATCAGGTGGATTTAATGTTGTGGCTAATCATTTTAAATAAATTTGATGTTTTGTTTTTTTTCTTTCAGTAAGAAAAATACTAGGTGATCCTTTTACAGTACCATAGAACCTTGATCTCGAAAACCTACTCAATCTGTCAAGCCTATAATACATGCCTGTTTGTATTATTCAGCTTGTGTAGGGCATGTGGTACTTTAAACAGTCACTTCTTGTTCTGCACATGACTCTATGGTGGGATCAGGCCCTATTTGCATCAAGGCCACAGAAAGTTATCTGTTTTTTCAAGGATTTATGTTGTGAAAACATACCCATCTTTTCCTTCACCTCACACTGTTCCTCCACTCTGATGGCCAATGGACCTTCAGCTGCAGGTTCTGGTTGGCTTTCCAGTTCCACCATCTCAGCCAGTAAACACGTGTTTGTCAGCCTAGTATAAGCCCTGGTGCGAGGGTCAAGAACACAAGTGTACATCAACTTGCACACCACATTATTGTTGTATACAGCCTCCAGGTTGTTTTTCATGTCCTTGGTTTACTGAACGTCCTTGTCTGACACAGCCAACACTTCTTCCCTGCATAGCTCAAACGTGGGGAGGAGAAAGAAGTTGGTCAAGTAGTTTTCTCCATATAAAATGTCAGTGAAAAAAGGTTTAAGTGCTTTGTGAACAGCCTGCAGGACATCACTGTTCTGCTATTTAAAGAAAGGTTACTGCTTCCTACATCACACAGAACATGTTTGACTGTGTCATGACTGTGTGTACTTTCTGCAATTGCCAGTTTAGATCCCCGCGGGGAAAGCAGTCTTGTTCATTTAGAGTACAAAACATTGATTTACCTACTAAAATCATGTATACATTTCAAATATTCTTGATTTAAATAGTCTTAGTTGTGATAAAAAAAAACACATAGACTAGGACTATTCAACTAAATAAAAGGAAATAATTTGAAAAACAATACAAAATGTACATCATATCTGATGTTAGGTCACATTCAGTTCACTGACATGAAATAAATTGTTCACTCCATAGACTCCAGCTGCCTAGCATTAACCACAGATCTATTACAGTTACTTCAGTAGCACTTAGTTCAGCTGTTAAGGGTGGTGAATGTGCCTTTATACATAATGTAGCACTGCTTAGTAACAGATACAATAAAGAAATAATTACACCTACACAGGGAAATAGAATAAGATGCTACGGGTAACAAATAACATTCAAGTCTCTCTGTAAGAGATATAGGAAGCTACCACTCACGGGGATAGGTAGATAGGTGGGTGGGTGATAATGTCTTCCCAGAGGCCCTGCTGAGCCCAGCACCCCAGCTCCCCAAGGAGAGAGAAGATAGGTTCAGTACACATATACAAACAGAGCATGTTATTCACCCAAGAGACTCCTGAGCCGCACAGGTGAGACCACACATGTATCACTTCAATTTATCATTCTCACAGGGCAGGCTTTATAAACACATTGAAGCTGTTCAAGATCAGCTGATATAACACATGACCAGATGCTGGTGTCTCAGCAGCTTGCTGTCCTCAGATAGCAAAGGGGCAAAACACAGATTAAGTCATGGTGGCTTCCAGCACCTATAGACAAACACATTGCATTAGTGTGCTACATTGTAGTATTGTTATTTCTACCCTGAAAGGAACGACAAATTAAAGTCTTACACCATTATCATATCTATTGCTTCTCATCTTGGTGACACCATCACTGACCATCATTTCATAATCAATATATTGCTTTTAAAGTAAACCCTTAATATTTAATGGTAAGATGATTTTATGATTTCTGCTGCTGGCGTTAAAAAATGTTTTTGAATCTTCTCATTTAATGTTCTTCCTAATGACATCTGAGAAAACTTAAATTGCACGTCCAGTAGATCAAAAGCTCTGTCAGCTGAATAAGCAAAATTCTAAATTTTGCCTACAAACTAGTAAACACAGTTTATGGAGAACAGATTCTAATTTAAAAATTTAAATAGACTTTGTCCTCCATGATTGTTTTCCCTATAATTAGAACCATTGTATATACATTTGAAACACTGCACCACTACCTCACAATTTAATATTGTATGTGCATTGTAACAGCAGTTACATCATGGTATGTGACTGCAGGTATAGGATATGTGACTCCAGAGTCAGTTTCCTCTGCTTATGACGTGAGGTGCATTTTGATAGGAAAAACTTGCAAGTGGACATTGATTTAAGATCATTTTTTCACACATTTTCACAGATTTTATTATGCTCTTGATCAGAAAAACATTAAAACTTAGGTTGTTAAATTAGACATTTTATCAAGCAAATTAATCTAAAATTGAATGTATATAATGTAATGTCCATGGTTAATGTAATGTGATGTATTTAGTTTTGACACACTGTGTTGTATCACAGCCCCTTTGCTGTAAAGAAGCACAGACAGATGGTTGGTGGGTGAGGTTGTTGTTAATGTACCAATGTCTGATTTTCAGTAATATTTATTATTATATATTTATTTTTTCAGTTTTATATTATTTCAGTGAGCATTGTGAGTTTTCTTTATTTAACAGAAGGGTACCAACAATATTGTTAACATCTGCATGTAAAAGGAAACCTGATTTTCATAATCAAATTTCCCCAGGTAGAATTCTCCCAGAGAACTCTGATTTCTCTGCCATATATAAATCATAAATATATATAACACGTCTGCCCAAAGCCTAACTAAAACTGACAATCACACAAACACAAAGACGGGATTGCACAACTGAATATTTTCAGTCCTGACCATTGTGAGGTAAAGACCAGAAACACATCTTCATGTTACAAAATAATCCATCTGATTGAATTGCTGCTTTGACCAGGCCCCCTGTGGTGACAGTCACACTGCAATAACACACTTCGCCATTCAAATAACTGAGAAGTGTTGCGTGTTTTCATGCAGAGTGAAACTGTGTAAACAAGACATAAGAATAGGCACACTCTGGTATCAGTAGATACTGTATGGTATTATTTGTTTTTCACACATCTAACAAAAGTATGCTAAATTAACATTTAGCATGGAGCAATCACTGTACTGAAATGAAAGGGTATGAACTCATCTAACACCAGACCAAAAGCCCAAATTTAGATTAAATTAGTGGATGATGATTTTACCAAGGGAAGCAATTTACAAGAGCCTTAAGATTTCAGCTTGTGTTCAGGGAAAATGGAAAGTACAGACAGTTCAATGCCAAAGCTGAATGACTGACAGTATTAATTGGCTTTACATCCTCAAATGTGCTTTCATACTTTAGATTTAAAAAGTTTCAGTGGCATATGGCATCACTATCAATTTAACTTTCTATATTGAAATCAAACGTCCCATACTGTATGCACTAGATTAAACAAGGAAATTCACCTGCATCAAGCATTGCATTACTTCAAAGTGAAAGACAATAATTGGTCCCAATATGCTGTTGCTGTGGTCTTCAGAACCCATTCCTGTTTCAAACTTGAAGACAACATGATGGCTGCATACAGATGCAAATATGGCATGATTCTGAGTTACTGTAAAAGAGGACAGTCGAAAAAGCCTTTCATTTATTCAAGCGATAGTGGAAGCGATATGGTGGTATTTGAACCTAAACAGCAGTCTGATTGAACAATTGTGACAATACAAAAAAAGGAAACTCCAAAACTAGGTTGAATGCCATGTGCTTCAGATTACATCTCTGTACGTAATAACCATTGCTATAGGGGCGTCCATGGCCAGTCATAAAAAACACACTTGTATAGATGGATGTGGTGTTATGTGACAATTGGTCATTTTATCTTCTAATGTTTTTTTCAATGACCACCATTTAAGTATTATGTGGTAAAAGTATATACTACTGCAGAGCTCAAAATGCACACAGTGAGTTTGAAATCTGTGGATAACTGTACAAATGATCCTTAAAAGTCATGTTACCTATCTTAAATAAATATATTTAACCAGTACGTATCAGGAAATATTGGGGTTTTCCAATATGTGGAAATGTGAGGCAGTTAAAGCAAATGGAGGATGATCAATGTGTGCCTTATTGGTCTCATACTGCACAGTTATTCCCAAATTTCTCGTTTGCACTTCATTGCTCCCAACTGACACACCCCCTGCTCTCTCAGCCTTCGATTGTCAGACACAGCTGAAACAGTGTCTCGCCAATTAGAGGAAGAGGAGCCTTGGAAAGCTATCCTGCTATACCTTTCTACAATTCACTCTGGATAATAGCTTGGATATGACAGTGGTTAGGTGACTCATATAGGGTACAGCCTGCCAAGAGAATACATGCACCGCTGGAAACATAATGATCAATAATTTGTACAGTGCCATCCACAGATGATAGCAGTTAGAATACCCTACCGGTGCAGACATTGTCACAACATTGCCTCAGTTCACTGTCAGTCACAAGTAGTTAAATCTCCTCATGGTTAGCCTACATTAGAATACCACTTGCACCTACTTTTGCTGTTGTTGCAAGTAAACGCTGCTTGGAAGTGTTATTAGACAAGAAGGTTTCATAAGAGATGGCAAGACATGTAGTGTACAACATGAATTTAGAATATTTAAGATAAGATAAGATAAGATAAGATAAGATAAGATAAGATAAGATAAGATAAGACAAGACTTTATTTTATCCCACGATGGGGAAATTATTTTGTCTGCAGCAGCAAAGTGACATTAAATAGTACAACTAGTAGTACTGTGTAGTACTGTGTTGTATAGTCTGATGGCTGTGGGGAGGAATGACCTGCGGTAGTGCTCCTTCTTGCACTGTGGGTGTCACAGTCTCATGCTGAAGGAGCTGGTCAGAGCCTCTACAGTTTGGTGCAAGGGGTGGGAGGGGTTATCCATGATGGATGTTAGCTTAGCCAACATCCTCCTGTCCGCCACCTCCTCGATGGACTCCAGTGTGCAGCCCAGTTGGTTAAGTCTCTTCCTGTCTCTGCCTGTACTGCCCCCTGCCCAGCACACAACTCCATAAAGAACTACTGAGGCCACCACAGTGTCATAAAAAGTCCTTAGCAGCTGTCTGCACACACCAAAAGACCTCAGTCTCCTCAGCAGGTGAAGGCGACTCT
>OMLM01001790.1:0-10556 GCA_900302695.1 Helostoma temminkii | reverse complement strand
AAGAGTCTTCAGATTTTCTCAGAAGGTGCAATATCTCATGGTAGTTTAGTAAATCTTTCCATGTAGTTCCCTCAAATGAATCAATTAATCATCACCAGAGCAGTGTTATTGGGATTGGGGCAAAGGTTAAATCAGTACTAAGGTCTCTGGGAGAACACCAGTTAATGTTTTTCTTTCTCTAATCCACTATGTGACCCTCTGCTCATGCTTCATTCCACCTATATTGTTCAGCTCTCCTCTGTTAAAGGAGAGTGAAAGCTCTCTCTAACATTTACCAGAAAAAAGATACCTCCCCCCCTTGTCCTGATGATGTAGTCTGTGCCCTGAGTGTGGTTAGAATTTTAATGTGTTCCCTCTTGGACATATTAGGTTAGCACAACACACTATATATGGAGCTATGATCACCTTCTTTATTAGTATTTAATGATAAAGTGAGCTGCATTAAGTGGATTATTATATCTAGACTGTCAAAAATCCCTTTATATATTTTATATTTATTTCTATTTATCTTCCATTATGTATGAGTCTGAATTCTGAATATGTAAATGTGCTGACTACTGTACATAGTCACCTCACAATGTCAAACACATGCTTTCTAATAATCCCATAATACAATACTTTGCGCAGATCCAGAAATTACTGTTGCATGACTCTACAGCTCCCAGCGATGGTCTAAAAATTACTGAGTGTCAGAGATATAGGGAGTGATGCACCCTTGTCTATGAATGCAGATTAGTATATGTAAGTGCAAATGTGTAGTATATTTACAGAATGTCAAATATAAATAGGACAGAAAATAGGAAACAAATTCATATCGGTTATAATGCAATTAACTAGTGTAATTAATATGTTTCCTTCAAGTAAAAAAAAAAGAATGAGAAGACGAATGCCACTGTCATAGGGGTGTGCTACATATTGTTTGCTTGGGCAACATAAACACTGTAAGGTGAGATATCTTCAAATCAGGTTATTAGAAATGAACAGACTACAACACACTGATTTAATAATCACCAAACAATTACAACCCCGGTGTTCTTTTTTTTGAGGGGGGGGGATTTCGGTCATGACTGAAATGTAAAAATACATTGATTCCTTCTGTGGGAAGTTTATGTAGAGCATTTATCATATGTGGTTTTATCCAGTGTGTGTGAAAAACCATGTGTGGAGGAACAATGGTGATAAAACTGTGCTCAACACACTTTTTGCAAAAAGAGTTAACATTAAGTAAATTATACAATTTCAGTGGTGAATAGATTGTAATAATAGCTGAGCATAATGAAAATGCCTCAGCAAATAGAGAGACTATAGTTGAAGGTAAGTTAGAGATGCTCATGGCAAAGTACAACGACTCTACAACAAAGTGCAGCCTCTAACACAATACATAAACAGTGCATTGTCAGTTGTAATGAGGTATTAATGTGTGACACTTTTACCAAGGTGTTGCTTACCAGATTACACACAAATAGCTTTTGCTCCCTAGAATCCAAATGAATAACTGCCCTATGTTTTTGCATTGCTTAATGTTTCAAAGTCATTATCAGTCTTCATCTGCTCAGGGATAATTTTGATGTACAACAGTGATTATCACATATTACTTGTTCGTATTGATTTGTAAATGCATTCAAATGTGACAGCAGAACTGGCAACATGTGATAAATATGAAATCTGGACATTACAGGCACTCTGGAAAAGCTCTCACACACACGCACGCAGAGACAAATGAGGATAACCAAACACAACATTCATCACTGTTGCGTCCTTTATGCCCTGTCAACATTTCAGCACAAGAATTTTAATCAATACTTTGCTCATGCTATAAAATCTTGTACCAAATATATCAACAGAAAAAAAGACACAGCAGAGACAGATTTTGTGTGACTCACTGACTTTCATGAGTTCAGGTTGCAGTCATCTTTTACAATTATTCCCATCCCATTCCATTCTCTGTCCCCATGTCATTTCTGTGTAGTCATGAGCTACCCCTCAATTTCATTTTTTTCTGACAGTGCAGTGACATTTTTTCTTGCTTTTTGTTTCATCTCAGCACCCACACAGAAGCTATTTCTTTTTGGTCTGGGCTACTGATACAAGACAAGCTTTGTGAAAGAAAAACTGTGGCAGGGCCCGATTACATGCTATAAGCACCCCTATCCACCACCCAAGTGACACCTTGGGGGAAGATTGTTGAGATTAAGAGGCAGCCCCTTGTGTCTCATAGTGACAGCACCCATGACCCATGACTGTCAGTGACATTTAGGTCTCTGGTTCCCCTAGGTAGATCATTTCCAGCAAGCCTGAGGTCAGCCTTAGGGCACATTTGTCTAGCTCCACTGGCCAATCTCTTCTACAAGCACTTGGCTTTCAAGCAAAGCAATGAATTTCAGTTTCAGTTCCCGTTAGGGCCTATCCATCTTTGGCATTTTTCACATTTCGATTGCAAGGATACCAAATTGAATCTGTTACGACTTGTGAAAATAAATAATAGACATTCTAGACTCATAAAGAATTATTATTAGACATCCTAACCTCAGACAGTGACCATAACTGTAATACATATTTCAAGCATTAAAGCTTCTTGCAAATTGTTGTAAAGCATAAAATCAGCATGTCCATGTGAAGATGTAGTTTTCATTTCTTTCAGCAATCACCATGCTATTAGTTGATATGTGCTTATATCCATGCAGTAAAACTTGAATAAACTTGTTTTCCCGTTTGTGAAAAAAACAAAGACTGCCAAACACAGAAGGTTTTTTCTATCTTGTTTCAGTACGAAAACCTGAAAAGGCTATTCTCTACAGATCTCTGTTTTCTTAAAGGCGTCTTTTGAAGTGATTAAGTTCATGAAATAATGATGTAACACCTTCTGAGTCTCCTGCTGAGAAACAAATAGCAATTGTCACCATTTATGCCCCGTCAGCATGTCTGTTAAACAGGACACCACCGCCTACGGGGATAAAACCTCTTGTCTTTACTAATATGATCAACTGCTCAGTGAGACTTTTTGGATTGAAGACAGCGATGAAGGTTTTCTCTGACACTGCTCTAAACTGGCGCTTCTTTTGGAACATTTACGTATAAATCACATGGAGGCAGACAGCAACAATATGTGAAATAAATCAGTTTAAGACTGCATCAGCAGGGCTGGCTGAGTGATGTAATATTCTTCACTGAAACAGAATCTCAATTAGTTCATTTGTGTTTGTACTGTATATTGAGTTTTGGCAGTTTCTTCAATTTCAGATCAGTAGTGTACAGTGGAAATTCTGTACAATGTAGAATTGTACCAAACTGGTTATATATTTTTAAGGCGCAATAACAAATTTCAGATTGCTTTTTCTGAACCAAAACAAAGACATAACATTGCACCTTGCTCTTCCTGCAGGTATGTCACTCACAGGATGTACCGTCACAGCCAGTCTCTTATCTACCATCAGCTGCGACACAACACGTCTGGTCCCATTTATACTTTCTGTAAGTGTAAATGGGATATTTATTTATTTGCAGCTTTAACATTATGATTGAAGTTATACAAAAGTTAGCACAGGACAAAACCATAAATCCAGTGGCAAAATATTTGTTTATTTCCTGTGTTGCTGTTAAGGGTTGCATCACAAAACGCAAACTGCTGAGTGGTGATAAGTGAAAATAAACAAGACAACAAAATCACCTAAAAGCAACTGAAGTGGCTGATCTTAAATGCTACATATTTTAAATGAGGACATGAAATATCTTGTTACATGATGATCCCAGAGCTGCTGGGTCTTTTTTCACCCAGTAGTATCTCAGACGTTTCTGACCTCTGCTTCAGTGCCTCCTTCCTCTGGGGAATTTCACACTGACTGGAGCCCTGGCAATAATGAGGTAGTGGCAGTATTGATACTAGAGAAATACTGCAAATCTGCAGAGGGTTGTTTAATGAAATGACCTAAAAGATCTTGACCTGGGTAAGCAGGTTTTTACTGGGTGACTGACGAACATGTATTATTGTATGTATTGATAAATTCTGTACATTGTAAAGTGCCTTGAGATGATTTTTGTTGTGAATTAGCACTATATAAATAAACTGAATTGAACTGAACACATTCTGTCATATTTTATGTACTCAAACAGGAAGGCATGCAAAACATATTGATGATGTGTAGTGTTTTGCCTTGCTCGAACGTCTTGCTCTCTTAATGCTACTAGACCCTTTTGCAGTATTTGTTGAAAGTGCTGATTCTAAAATAAATTTGCCAGGACAAATTGGTTTCTCTCTATCAAACAGCAATAGTTTTTCAATTGTAGAACTATTTTGTGCGATCTTTACACTTTAAAGTTAATTACAGCTGAACTCAAATACATTCTGGTTCCTCCAGAAACAAAATGCATCTTTCAGTGACCACTGTCTAAATAATTAACCTCCTGAATAGAATGTGTTAATCAGATATTGTCTTAAATAACCTAAACAAGAGCTTGATTAGTTGCACTAGGTGTGTTTGAAGTAGGACACATTTAACCTGAATTACTGTAGCTGGTGGCTAGTTTAGTATCATGTTTAACTGCATGTTAGAGGTCAAAAGATTTGTCAAAAATGTTAAGAGATCATTGCCTTTCACAAACAAGAAGAATAGAAGCCACTGACTGTTTCTAGAGACACCTTTGAAAGCAGTTGGCAAGTTCAAAGTTAAAGGAACAGTGGTCAGCTCAACAAGGTAGAAAAAGGAAGCTATCAAGGGCAGCAACCAAATTTCTGCAAAAGACCTGCAACAAGACATGGAAGCAACAAGCACTGACCTCAGTTTTCACAGTAACTGAACGTTTCCATGCCAGAACACCAAGATGTACACCATTATACTTCTATCCTCCTTTGTTTCTCTTTCTTTGACTCTTCGTAAGTCAAATTTGAGAATTTATGAAGGTTGTTTTTTTTATCTTTAATCAGGAGCATAGTCTAACATTTTTATGCTCAGGTTTTGTGTTGTTCTCTCTCAAAACCCTTTCCCTCAAACTCAAAAGGTTCCTGCTCGCACTCAGATTTGTAAATGATAATGAGAAGAAGGATGTGGAAAAAGAGAACTAATTTTTAACCGTGGCCTTTTGTTTAGCGATGGCTGCCACGTCTGTACAGAGATGTGCGTGGATGCGTCAGAGCCGACAGTAGCGGGGCTGTTCCTTGATCAGCTTTGCAGAAGCAGATTTCATTCAAAATTTCAGGACTTCAACACCTTTGATTACATGTGCCAGCCTCTTTCCACAAGACACTTATCTCACAGGAAAAAAGCTGGATGAAATGCGAAGTAACTGTTCAGATTGAGGTCGCATTGGAAAACATCAGATATGTGTCTGATTTAGGGCCACATGTGAAAGTGTCCCAGGTCAGATTTTAAAAAAGTCAGATTTCATGTCATTTGTGCTGTTCAGACTGTCATAAAAAAATCTGATATGGAAATAAAAATCTGATTTGGGCAATTTTTGCCTGCAGTGTGAATGTAGCCTTAGACAAACTTTTCCTTTTGTGCAGTGGCAGGTTTTCTAGAGAACAAAAGAACACAATCGTAATTAGCAACATGTTTTTATAATTGCCATTTTCAGCTGCTAAAGTAACATTACATTCATCATGTTCTATACAGCAAAAGTTTCAATTAGTTTTGACCTTTATCGTAGCTTCTGAAAGCATCCGTATTGAAAAGGAAGGGAAAATGCCTCCAGCAAAGCTGTCAAATATGACAGAAAACAGAGTAAACAGACAGACCCCAGACATGTGCACTTACACTACCAGTCAAAAGTCTGCATGTACTGCAGGCATTACCATGTATTTCATTAAATGCATGTCTTTAGCTGTGTTACCATTATTGAAAAATGAATATCATAATGACATAATGTTCACTTAGGCTTTCAAATTAATACACTCCATTAGCAGACATAACATGATATTGGAAGACATACATTATATAGGCAGCATTATTATGTAAATGTTTTTTTAGAAAACACCTGTTTCCAGCTACAATAGTCATTGAATATTAACAATGTCTACACTGTATTTCTGATCAATTTGACATTATAAAATCAACTTTTCTTTTACAATGATAGTAATTTCCACTGTATGTGTGCCTAAGCTTTTGACTGGTAACATTTATACATTTATATTTTTAGGATATAGGCTATCTGCAATCACCACTGCTGAGTCATATTTTGGCCAGATAAAATGGGTCTTATCAACATACTGTATGCTGATGAAAAAGCCAATGTACTTAACCTCTCAATGACGTAAAGATCTATAACTATAGTAACTATAATGAAAGCTCAGACACTCTTTTAATATTGAATAGTTCACCATCTATCAGTTGTGGAGCCTAAACATGCTTTTTGATGACAATGGATATTACCCAGTAACTGCAAATGCACTAACAGTGAATTTCAATGGTCGTGACCACTTAGAGGAAATAAAGATACACACATTGGGTACTCATAAAAAAGCTAAATATTGCCAAAATAAATACCCTACCAGATATAGAACTACATTTTCAGTATTAAGTATTTTTAACACTATTCAATTTGCAGAAATAAGATATCTGAAGAAATGTTCAAGCCTGCCCCAGCTTAATTAATAGAGACACTTACCTAGAGAACTAAATTCCTAGTGTAATTCCTCCTATTCAGGAATGTGCCCTTTTGTTAGAGTAAAAAACATCTATCGTGGGGGGTTACACACCAGGGCAAGAAAGCCTTTTAAAAGGAGAATACACTTATTGTGTAGTTCTCAATAAAGGATGAAGTGTTTCATATATTGCACTGTAAAACAGAAAAACTCTAAAGGATGAAAAATGTGGCAAAGAAAAGTGTCTAATAAATAAAAAAACTGTTACCTATTAATTATGTGTGAAACACCAATGTAAACTGAAAGGACGGAAATGCATTTGTATACTGAGTCATATAGTTGCACTTGTTAAAGGTGGCTTAATTTTGATTATATATAATTCATTTGATTATTTTGTTGATTATATTTTGTACTAAGAATTTGTACAGTCATTAAAGAATTGTTTTTGTGTCATTGCATGACTCTAACTGTCTTGTGTTTTTGGTTTTCTCATGTGTCAAACTATCAAACTACTGAGTGACAGAAAATGAAAATAAAAATTGGAAAAAATAATGGTTATAGGGGATGCAGGGAAACTACTCACATGAAACTGATAAATGCGTTTGTGACTAAGTGAATGGGTTAGAGATCAGATTCATGAGTCTCTTTGCAGAGAAAGTCTGTCTCACGGATAAAGAAATCTGATTTTCACACACTTATTTTGTATATCGTAATTACTTTTACCTGAAATCACACTGTGGCTGCTCAGCCTTCTCTCTGTTTGCAAGTGATTTATATAGTAAGTAAAGAGCCCAGTCAAGTAACTTAGTGAAAGATGGGACCTAGAATCCAATTTGTCTTGCATGTGTTTATAGGTAAACACATGCAAGACACATTCATAGGTAAATATAGGTAATTTATAGTTGAAGTGTGACATGCAGTTTTTTCACAGCAGTCAGTGGTGCTTAATAAACTAGAACACATGCAGAATTAAATTGTAGTTGTAAAAGACTGAAATGCAAAAGATAATAGTAACTTGGATTGTACTTGAATATTTATAGAAACTGCTCAGAAAGAGCGGGAAGACCCCAGTCCCCTAGACAGTGGAGTACAAATATCTATATCATACAAATATCTTGGAGTCCACATCAACAAAAAACTGGGCTGGTCAAACAACACAGATTCCTTATACAAATAAAGACAGAAAACAATGGTTTTCCCTGGGAGACTTTGTTTCTTTGATGTGTGCAACAAGCTGTTCTATCAGTCTATAGTAGCTAGTCCTCTGTTGTTTGGAGTTCTGTGCTGGGAGGCGGCATCACGGCAGGTGAGGGCAACAGACAGAACGAGTTGATCAAGAAAACAAAATGTGTAGTAGGACTGGAACTGGACAGTCGGGAGGCTGTGGCAGAGGGCAGGATGGTGGACATCAGTGCTATCCTGGACAATCTGTCTCACCTAATTCCGCTGCAGACTGATTCCACCAAAAAACAAGACAGAGCGCTTCAGGCGGCAGCGGTGCCCACTGCCAGAAGACAACGAGTTGAGTGCAGCATCTCAACAATAGTTCAAACATTCTTCATTCACATTACTGCCTGTATTGTATTGTTTTTACTTGTTTTGCATGTTGCTGTAACTAGTGATTGTTTTCGTGTTGGGGATCATTAAAGTTTTATCTTATCTTAAGCTGTACACTGACATTTCAGGACAGCGTTACACAAAAGTATCTATCAAACTTGATCTGTGTTTGTACTGATGCTTCTTAAAAAAGATGCTTTCATACTGAGACTCTAAAAGTAAGGAGAGAACATTTGTAACAAACAAAAGCTCAACCCTAATCCTAACCACAAATAGGCAGGAAAAGCAGCAAGCAGTTTAGCAGTGACATTCACATATTCGTGGCACCTGATACGCCCAGTATTAACGGGGGAAACCAATGCACTGTGCTCTAAAACTGATTTATGTCAGAAAACAAATTTAAGTTGAAAGTGTTTTCCATGTCATTGCTACGGCCTTGGTGTCATGCTGTCATCACAGATGCTAATTGAGGCCATGTGCATTGAGTACACACAGTACTGAAATACAGCATATTTCTCTTCATAGAGTAAATATGTCTGAGAGACTAACCCCCATTTTCCACTGGGTGTGGCTTTGTTACATTGTGACTGTGGCGTGTGTTTATTCTGCATTCTCCAAACCATCATTCCCCCCTGTAAGCAAATAGAAGCGTAGCATTCTGTGTGGGACTATTTGCCAAGAATATTTGTGCTTTTTACCATGCATGAGGAGGATATGTACATAAATTAGCAATAAACAAACAAAAATGTATCTAATATTTGCCTTTTTATTTGCTTATTTTAAAATATTATTTAAAAATACCTCAATCCTTGTTATTCCAATTAATCCCAATTATTTTGTTTGTATGTTTGATATGCAGAGCCTAGTAGAAGAAAAAACTTTTGCCTTCTGCTGCTTGCAGCACAGCAGAATCCAGATGATAGGAGAAGAAACCAGCACTGTATCAGCTAAGGAGACAACACAGGAACTTTTACAGTGTTTTATTTTAACATTTAAATGGATTCTCTATTGGTTGCTTGTCTTTACTTCCCAATCGGGTTCTGGGGCACTCTTGGGATGCTGAGCATGGTGGAAATTGGACATTGGATAGAGTGGGAGTGGTCAGGCCTGACAGTGGCAATGCTGCTGTTCCATTTATCCATGCCTGATGGACTAGAGCAGGCCCTGCACCAGGCCTGGGTTGATATATTTCCATAGAACATTCACTGAAAGTCAATTTGATTGAGTTTATTACAGATTAATTACATTACATCTGATGGAACTTTATCTCACATTTAGGCACTTTGATGGAAATATGGAAAATAGGAAAAGCATGTCTTTGCTTTGTCCTCCTCTGCATTCTATTTCTACATCCAGGACTCTGCATCACCCCCGTACAGTGACCTATGGTGAAAGCAACTATTAGCTTTGTTTAGCTTGTCCCTCTCTCAAACCAGCAAATCTAATAATCCTTTGAGCGAATGTACAAATTATTTATCCTCAGCCAAACTGGTGTGCAACCGGACATGACACAAAAGTGAGGAAAAGTTAAATAACGTACCAATTCTGCAGTATCTAATTAAACTCACAGAAATTACTTACTGGCTTAAGATTTTAATATTTAACCTGATTTCTGCTTCCCTGATTTCTTGCATTGTAATCAGGAGAAATAAAAGTTCAATGCATAATTCTGTAAAATGTGAATTTCTGCCAGAACATGTCACATAGACCAGAGTTTTTGTCTTTCATGAAATAATTCAAAACAAACACTTTGTTTGCGTATAGGCCCGATATATTTGTTGTCCTTTGTGTTATCACAGTGCTTCACAGGCACAATGTTTTGTTTTCCCTCCTTTAAAAGGTTGCTTCACTCAAAAATAAACCATAATATGGAACAAAATACAAATATTGGTATGTAGCCATTTAGATTAGTTAGATTCACTTTAGGATATCAATCTGATATTTCACTATTACAGTGGTGGTGAATGGAATCTAGTTTGTGGCACAGCACAGGAAGCAGCAGAAAAATTAAACAACAGCACCTTTTTTCCAGTAAAAACACTTTCATTCTGGATAATCCACATCCACAATTTCTAGTGTTTTCATTGGATGTTTTTTTTGATTAAAGTGGCTGACAGTCTGATCTGTGGAAACCACCTCATCCCTTCCTTGTCACAAATTCCAAAAAAAACCCAAAGTCTTGGTACCAAACACGATTTCTCCATTTCTACAGTACAACCCAGATTTATACATTGTCTAATTTGTTTTCTGTGGTATTTTGCAGTTAAAAAGGAGGAGAAGTGTCCTTTGGAGAGGGGATTATAAAATAATTTCTTATATTCCTGTTAGGCAAATGCATAGAAAGCAAGAAAAGGTTTCCAGTGGTATATGGTTATTGTCTAGAACAAAAGGCTAATTGAACCCATGACTGATAAGAAATACT
>OMLM01001789.1:11340-34274 GCA_900302695.1 Helostoma temminkii | reverse complement strand
GGAAAATGTGTAGGATGAAGCCAGTGTTGAAAATTATTAGTAGCACAAATGCTGAAGACCTAAACTGCCACTGACAGTCTGAAATCCTCATGAAGCCTTAATGAAATTGTTATGAAGGGCAATAATGACAGACATAAATGCCTGATTTTAAATGTATATAATTTGGTTCAAAGTGGCCTGTAATTCTCATGTGTTGGCATTGTGGGGCTATGGGTGTCCCGCTGAGCCAGAAGCCTGAGCAATGAGCTGCAGAAGCGCCAAGCCTCGTCTCCAATGAGTCGAGCAGGGCCTCATCTGTGACTGAGTGGGTGCTAGAACGCCAAGCAGAGAAGTGCTGGGTCACAGTAAAGGTTAACAAAATCAAGGCAGGGAATTTACGAGCGTCCGTGCTTCACAAGCCATGTCGCCAGCAGTAAGGGGGGAGTGTAAAAGACAAGGGTCCATAAGAGGATTACAGAGTGTGTGCGAGCATGTGTGAGGATCCATGGGTTTGTATGCATTTTGTGGTAGGATCCTCACCTACTTTGCAAGCAATACATTGTGACAGAATGATGAGGGTTCTTTACTGTGACTGAGTGTTCAGTTCACACACTGTTAGGCCTTTTGTACTCTGTAAAATGCTTTAATGCAGCTGGACTTGAGACATTGTGCATATTACTAGGGTCTACCAATACCATCATTTAATTTTTGAACAGTTTGTGAACTATATTCACAAACTAAATTTTCTGGCAATCATTTACAAATGATGCTTCGCAAACTGCACAACTGAGCAGTAGTAGTTTGGGGTCTGCCCCAATATATTCTGAACTCCATCTTGATATCAACATTTCCTTTTGTAGAAAACAAATGCTAAACTTCCCAGGTATCTTCATCTTTTAACCGTCTCTACTATTCACTGTTTGTGTTCTCACATTAAAACTACACTTGATGAATCTGTTCATATCAAATCAGCTCGGACCTTTATTTTTCAACTAAACAAAGCGCTATCTAAATTCGAACATACTGACACACAATAATGTGAGAAACACTTCCACACATCACCAACACGCACTCACACTGTACAGATAAGATGCCTCGCCTGTGTTTCATGACTGTCTGTAAGTGAAGCAGGGGCCCTAGATTTTAGAAGACAAGCTAGCGATAGGATAGTTCATCACAGTGGTTTGTGGAAGACTCTCGGCTCTCTCCCCCACTGATAGCTCCAGTTTGTCTGGAAGAGGTTATGCTTTTTGATAGTCTGGCAGGATCATGGATTTGTCTCCTCAGACCAGTTGGAACCTGCACACTGGATCAGGTTCTAGCAGCATGTGGTTCCAATTTGATCCCTTAGAAAACTGATTACATTTCTCTTGATAATGTCAGTGCTAATACTATTATTCTATGCATTATCATAGTAACAACAGATGATGCAAGTAGAGTAGGCTGTGGCTTAAATGTGCATTTTCAATGCAGCATCATATTCTGGCCCCCTGACTGGTTTTTCGCTCGCATCTTTTTGTCCTCACCGCATGGGAACACATTCATCATTTTCTCACATAATAACACAGAGCATTGAATTTCCCCTTCTTATTTTTACAAAGCTACCACTGAGCTTAGTGCACAGTAGACATCAGTCTGCGCCTCATGTCCAACCAACTGCGGTGCTGACGGCTGGTCTAATTCAAGCAATAGTTTGAGTTTCCAAAAAGCTGTGGGGGAGAGTCTGTGGCTGATGGCTCCACCCTGAGCTGAGCACCATCCATCTCTCCCTTTTCCTGTCGCCCGCCGCCCCTCTGCTGTGCGCCGCCCCACTTGAGATCCATTCGGAGAGCATATTTGCCAGATGACAGTGTGTTCTGTGTACCATCTATTATGGCTAAGGCAGATACATTGTCATCAGGAGCCTCTCATGCTGGCATAAATCCATGGTCAACAGTAAGTCTAGGTCAAGTGATTTATACACAGGGGCATGTACGGCCAAACACTTGCTGCTGTCTTCTACAGACACATAAAGGCATGTTGAAACACACATCTGCCATGCAACTGCCCCGGGCAAACTATGGAAACCTGTTACTGTACTCACAAGAGCTGTAATGGGAGTCTTGTTTAAAGTACAGAGGAATCTGGTCAAAGTCTGATGGAGGTCACTTCTTGAGGAAACGCAGAGCCCGAGGGAGTGAGTGCTAGCAGTTCTCCTCTCTGCTCCTCTTCACAGCAGAGGAGGAGGTGGTACATTACAGTGTGAATCTCACAGACACACTTATACTCACGAATTTAACACATGCATGCATGCAGCGTGGAAGGAGAGAGCTTTGCACGGACAGGGGAAGATGAAGTGCTAAGTGAGTTGACTGTACTTGACCGTAATCTCTATGAGAATTGAGGAAATGCAGTGTGTGTCTCAGAGGCTCACTTGTAACAAGTCTGTAGAGCCTCTGGTAATACGTGCACATTACAATATTCCAGAGAGGGACATCTCACTTGAGTCAATTGTTTTTGTTTTTTCCAAAGGCCACAGTAACAACTACTGATGCGACACAGTAAAACTCACAATTCACATGAGTCTATCCAGCTAAACTAACAGCATATAATATATGCGCTACAGCCTGACTGTGGATTTAAATGGTTTCTAAAATAACTAAATGGCATGATTTCCATCATACTGAGCAGACAAGTGGTACAACAAGACTGTTGGCACTTTGTCAAAGTCACATCACAGCAGGGACATAGGCTGATCCTTCTGATATTGGCCACTGTCTAGTCACGGAGAAATACAACTGACAGTTGCTTCTCTTAGCCATAGTCCTCATGGCCCTTGTGTTATACATCATCAGACTTCAACAATATTGACTTCTGTTGAGGAGATTATCTGTCAAGCTTTTATTTTGTTAAGGGATCAAGGTCCTTCATGTTCTTGCCTAAATATAACTTCACTCCATTGCAGGTTTGAAATTGCCACTGCAGGTGGTATTTCATTTATGAGAGCGCTCAGGACCCAGAATGCCTCAGCTTGACCACTGGCTTTTGGAGGGATTATCTGATGAATTTGTATTTTAAAGCAGCTGTTAGTGAGAAGTTACCAGGGGTCTAAAAGTAGATGCGAAAACCCTTCCACAATTGTTCTCTATGGTCACTTTCATTTTTCACTTGTCTCCAAACTTGTCATTATCCAGTTTATTTTAACGTTGCCTTGCCTACTTTATATAACCAGCTATTAATGTTGAATGTTCTGATTGATATGGAATGGGAAAAAAAAAAACATGTGACACATGCACAGTACCGTGTGATGGCGATCATATCAAACTACATCTAAAAATAAAGCGTCCTTAACCCTGTCTTAGAGAACGCCAAGTTAATCTTGTCCGTGTCTACACTGATAAGGATCTCCTGCAAGACAAATATGCAACACCTCTGAGGTCATTGGAAATCTTGATTTATGAGGCAGGAGGGGGCACGATTGACGACCTGATAATGCTCACTCAGATGCTTGGATTGCCATCACCATTCACAAGACACCAGCAGGGCAGGACTAAATGACACTGGGCTGGAAATGTCACCTGCGTGCACAACCTTTTATGCTCTAGAGCCCTTCTCAGAACTTGTAAACTCTATCTTGCACAGCTCTAACTACTTCCATTGATGGCTTATGGCAAAATCCCATCAGTGACACTAACCTACCCACACCGGACTGTAAATCAAATTGCTACGTACTATCCATCACAGCGCTGGACAGTGACATGCGGGAAATCCCCAGTGCTGCAATATACCACTGGCGGTCCAACAAGACCATAAAGGTCATAGGTTACGCTTGGCAAGCTGTGTCTGGATGTTTGTTACATGGTGTGCAAGCAAATAGGAAGAAGAATACCAGTTCCCCTTGGATGAAAAAAGCCATGTTGTTAAAATAATTGAAACCCATCAGCTGTGTACATAACAAAGAGTAAACACAGGTATATTCAAAATCCTGCTTCTGACCACACTTCTTAAATTACTTAAATATTAAAATTTTTGAAAAGAATCAAAACATAGGGAAATTTTGAGACTTGGAAACAATCGTGCCCTCCACTTTCACAGAAAAATGGTAAAAAAATTCCAATTTATCTCATTTTTTCTGTTGCTTACAGACACACTCAAAGCGTGGTTGTCAGCCTGCAGCAGTGTATTCTGCTTAGCTTGCCACACGCAAACCGTGATCTGCACAGCACTCTCTCCACTCACACACATACACACCCCTAGTAAGCGTTCTCTGAGTAATGAGACATAGATGGGCCTATGTTCAATGTCCTGTCACTTTATGTGACATGAATCTCCCTTGCTATTTGTGATCGATCTATTTATTACCCTGTTTATGTAAAGCCAAGCAAAGTCTCCTGACGTTGGATTTCTTCAACCTGAAATATCAATGGCAATCACTCACTTTTTATTGCTTTTTCTTGTCCCTCATGGTCTTGTGGCATTTATTTGTTATGTATTGAGGGCAGGATATAAGATATGGAACAACACCGCAGCAAATCTGCAGGAATATGCACTTGCATATCTATCATGGTATTTGTTACTAGCCAAGAACAGAAGCCTCATTTTGTTAGTATAGTATACAAGTGTTCATATCAACTCAGTTGCATGTTTTCACCTATGTTGCCAGGGTATTTCAACAAATATATTATATAGTCTTCATTTTCAATTGCCCTTAGGTGTATATGATGTCAGCCTTTTGATAGACTTGTGACCTCTTCAGTGTGTGCTGTGCCCTTAACAAGAACAGTATTTAAGATAGTGGATGGTTGAATGGATTCCATAAAAACATGCCCGTTATACTAGTGTGTGAAATTATTCTTCCATATTTATGGGACAAGACTTGCACATGCTGCTTCTGGCTTCTGACAATCTTTTTGTGCTTTATTATAATCTACTTAAAAGACCATCTTGATTGAAATTCAATTAATTACTGCAACAGAAACCTGGTTTCAGAAGTGAGATCAAGCTTGAGGTTTTGACTCCAGCAGATGAATAGATCCAGCATAGGGGATTTCTCCCCACTGGTTGAGAAGCTGTCCTCTGAGGGAGACCACCCGCAGACTAGATTCTGACAGAGAAAAGCCACAGGAAACAGTGACTTATACACACACCTGTAAAGGCATCTGCAGACTGGAAAGTATCAGCAATCATATAAGTTTACATAGTTTACAATGTAGATGTAATAAATTTGTGTAGGACATCAATTTTCATGCATATAGACCGTATGATGGTAACCCATTCTGAATCATGGGCTACGACGCAAGTCAAAACTTCTTAAACATGCACCACTAACTGAGTCTTGTGTTGCATGTATCAGTTCGCCAATTTGTTTTCCAGTGTTTTCCAATTGGTTGGTTGGTAGATGTAAGTCATAGCAGCAGTCACACTGCAAGACAGTCATCCTAAATTTCTGACACTGTCAGAAAATGTCTGTCTCTGGCAATCTTTGGTCATAAGAAAGTGATGGTGGCCATCTTTGAATTACTCTAATGGCGTGATGTGAGGGTGCTTTCACAAATTAACATGAAACTTATCTGTTTCCCCCTTCCCCTTTGCAGTTCATTTGGTCTGTTGTCTATAATTAAATTATTTAGAAAACTCAGATGCGATCCACCCCAGAAAGTGTACTGGACCAAATGCTAGAAATCCCTTCATTTGAGGGCACTGGGTTATGTGCAGATTTATTTTCTTTCGTTTTTACGAGTAAAAGCCGGAAGGTGTGCAGTGTCTCAAACAGATGACTGTGCAAACGTCTTAACGTAATAAAGAAATCCAGAATAAAGATCTTCTTCCTGTATTTACTTTTTATAAGCAAAGAAGGTGTGAAAACACCCTCCATCAGTTTTTTTTTTTTTAGCCATGACAAAATATATTTTCATGTTTGATGATCTTTCATCTGGGACTACTCAAAATCACACAGTGTACATCAGCCTTAAGAGGAGGAAAAAAGTCCCACTATGTAACTGTCTATAACCAGTGGCTACAGAGAACATTAGAGGCAGTGGAATATCTGGTATTCTACTTAAGATCATTGTCAAACCTGCTGTGTCCAACAGTTGTGAGCTCCTGCAATCATGCAGATGCCAGGCCTTCCTAAGAGGACTTCTTGGGGCAATCCCAGTTACAAGCTCTGGTGTTAACCCGCTGGAGGACCCTTATCAGCTACATGTCATGCTTGCATTTTCCTCGCAGTTTCGCCAACCCTCTCACGGTCATCTCAACACTCTCCTAAGCACCACCCTTGAAGGCTGCTTTTATCTGGAGCAATAAAGTGGCAAACATATTTGTCCAGAGCTTTCCCACAGTCTCAGAAGCTGAAAAGTAAATGAAGCGATAGCGCTGTAACACAGAGCAGGAGTCGGCGCCCTCATGAGAGCCACAAGTACAAAGTGTGTTTTTCAGTGTTGTATACTTTTTTCACTATTATGCCTACATTTTTAAATTAAATGCTGTTCTCTAGGTCGCTTTTGTTTTCTATAAAAAAAAAAACAACTCTTCTCAAAATAAATCATCTGTCAAAGTGAACATTATATACAAAAAAGCAAAAAAACAAACTTGATTATTTTACTTTTCACTATCATCTAGAAATCTGCTGATAAGGCTTGATAGATATTGACAAAGTGGATTCCTGTCTCTTTCCCCCTGCTGACAGCTACAAACAGCTCACGCCCACCACAGACACCCCACTGAATCTGCTCATTACTGAGAACAATGAAAGAAGGAAAAAAGAACAAATGGTTAAAGTTTTATTGCTTGTGTTGTCGTGCTCACTCCCAAGTTCCTGAAACTTCAGTTTTTGTTGGCCGGGGGGGTTGGCTTAGTTCGCCTCCCTTTCCCTTAGACTTCTCTGAGGCCTTTTATGTTCTTCTTGTGGATTTTGGGTCACTGTCAGAGAGACTGGGAGTGTGTGAGGGAAATTTAAATGCAGCCCTCCAAAGGCTGGGGGAGAATATTGAGTGGCTGGTTTTCTTTTGGGGAAATACAGAATTAGTGCCCTAATTATTGGACTTCAATCCGTCGTTTGTTGCTTCATGTGAGTATCTATTTTTTGTATATGCACATTTATTCCATGATTGTTAAAAAATATTTGTTTTTCTACATGTTTAGTAGCAATTTGGTTTCAGGAAGAGTTTTATTAACGTATTTTGTCTTAAAAATATATTGATGTATGTAGTGGAACAGTGTGGTTTTCCACAGTATGTTATATTTTATAACATAATGGAAAACTCATCTGGCTTTAAATGGCTATTGAAAGGACACCCATCTCTTCCTCATGTTGGCACCTTTTCTCCCCACTGGGGATTAGGAACTGTCAGTGGGGGCCCCCTGCTCCACACACTCACACTCATACCCTGCACACACATTGCAGAAGCTGCTCAAATCTCTAGTTCTTAGGGTACTGTGTGTGATAGTGACTGGGTGAGCTTGGGGCTTGATTAGTGCAGTTAGCCCTTCTAAGGCTCTGGCTGTTTACAGTGGATTACAGGGAGGGAGGCAGGGGTTAAGTCTACCCAGGCACCATGCCCCCCTCCACACTCACACCCACCCCTTCACCCCCCATGTGCAGCAGGGCTGGCAGCTCGTCTGGGCTCCCCATCGCAAGGCCAGGCTGACAGGTAGTGGGATTTGGCAGAGCACTTTGCATGAGAGCCAACAAGAAAAACTGAACACAGCGGATTAGCTTGGGATTATGTTGTCAGAGTTAGCCTTGACGGACAAACTGCAGAGGAATAAATTGCAATCTGTTTGAGAAGCACGGTGCCACGCAAACAGGAGAGGCATCGGCCCGTCTCATAGCCTGTCCAAAATGACAGGGAGAAGAGAAAATCATTAATAATTTATAAACAAAGTCCGCGGCCATTACTGACATCTGCCCACTCTGGCTAGATGAGACGTCTGGTTGTCTGACCCCTAACATCAGAAGCTGTTTCATGTTAAATCTTAAAACCAAAAGTGGCAGAGCATGTATGTAGATAAGAGAAGGTTATACTAGGAAGAGCTCATAAAATGAAAAGGCTACTCCTGTGATTTAGAGCCTAACATCCTTTTTCTGATAAGGCAGTGAGTGAGGAGCAGACAGGAACATCTAGATGTGCACTTTTTTTCTGTCACTGATATTTATTAGCTTACAGTTGTGTCTAATTTTGCCACCTGCTACCTTAGTAAAGTCATGGGAATTACTTTAATGTAGCCAGAGAGACTAGTAAACTCAGCAGAGTGTTTTTGCAAATGAATTTTAGACATGTTTTATTCAGTCACTTATTTTTTGCATTCAATTCACCAGAACTTTGATAAATATGCAACCAGGTCAGACACTTGGTACCAACAGGAATTAAGGATAGTTTTATTTCATTCAGTTCCTGAAAGCCCCATGAAAATACTGAACTCAAATCTATGTTTAAAGTTTGGTATTTTTTTTTATATAATGAAAAGTTCTTCAAGGAATTTGAAAAACTTAAGCCCACAGAGTGAGTAAAATATAATTTGGCTAAAAGAAGGTAGGTTCATAATATGTAAGGGCCAAAAGTTTTCATCTGCCAAGTCTTGTGAGAAAAGTTCAAGAGTTACTAAGAAAAATCACCCAGAATATATGATCCAACAGTCCAATGTAGTAAACACACCACAACATCTAATTTCACTCACTCATCTCACAGTTTTTTAAATCCAAGAATTGAATTAGCCTCATTTGTGGCTGTGCTGCAGCGTTCTTGTGTTGAGGACTGACTGGCATGGTAAAACGTATTAATGAGCTTCACTGCATTCTATCCTCTCCTTCATCATTAGGAATGCATGTCTGTATGTTAAACATATGAATATGCATCGGCATAGAGCATTTGCTCTCAGAGTTAGCAGTGAGCCAATGCTGTGCCTTGAATAATAATCTACCAGAGATATGAACTGCATTTTCTCTTCCTTTGCCTTGTAATTGAAAATGATAATAACAGCACTTTTTTTTTTTTATTCTATTATAAACTGGTTCTGAATGTCAAATTGTGTTCTGATTGAGGGAAGTAATATGCGGTGATGTTTGCTTATATGATAAAATGAAATTTTGTTATTGCATATTTACATATTTTAATCTACTTTTACTAACCAATGTATGCAAATGTGGTCACAGTTCCACATCTTGTAATACAGTATTAAATACATGTTTTAGTATATTTATGAAAAACATAAGTTGGTGAGCAAATATATTAGACAGGACTGGATTTAGAAACAGACAGAAATTACAATGTTCCCAGTCACAATGTCAGACTGAGGGCGATCCAGATGTCAGCAAAGGTCACTGGATAAAGGTTAACAAATTACCACAGTGTCTCCCACACACCTGATTGATGTTGAGTGGGGGAGGGGTATGTATATAGACATTAGGTCAAGATAAGGTAATCTTGGTAATAGCCTGATTGAAGAAAGTGGTTTAGAGCATAGACATGACCAAAAAATAGTCAAAAATAAACTTTTCTTGTGTCATAGGTTGGTAGTCACTTCTAAATCAGGACACATAAGGGAAAAATGTGGCACTACCAAATTCCAAGAAAAGTGCATTCAGTTACTCCACTCATGATGATTATTTTTCCCTCAAACCAGCTGTTTCCTCACTAAATGCTCACAGTTTGGCCTGAAGTCTCTACATGGGTCGTCAGCGAAAACAGCTGGCTGCCCTCAAAAACAAAGACACTATCTTGTTCACATCAAGCAGCATGCAGTAACAACTGGTGACATGGAACAGTGAAAGAAGGGAGGAACCAAAGCTACAGATTTACTGACAGAGCAATTAAAAAGAGCAAGTCTGCTATCTGATCTAAATATTCTCCACAGAGTGGACATACAGCAGGGTGACAGACACTCTGCAGGCTCAAAGAGGAGAGGGCGCTCACCCAGGAGGACATAATGGGGGTGATCATGTTGACTGATTTATCTGGGTAAAAGTGAGCGTAACGATCCGGGTAATAAGAAGTGTCATTACATTAAGTGACGGGCAGTAAATGGTTTCATTTGAATGGTATCCATCAATGTTAAAGAATGAGGGGGGAGAAATAAAGTCTTTGCTCCAAAAATAGCAACAATACATCCAAGTGTTTAAAATCCAGAAAGATAAACTCAATAATATTTTCCAGAATAGGCATAAAATGTTTTTTAAAATGAGACTAAAACCCCAAGAGCAAGCTAAACATACTCCCCGACGATTCTGAGTCCCCATTGCAAATCAATAAATTAGCTCTGTTCGCGCACACAACTTTTGACCTGTGGTGACTTCACTCATTGGAAACTACAGTTTCCATTTTCTTCTTGATTTCCAAACACTATTCTTTTGCTCTCTGGTGCAGAGGGGGTAAACAGTAGCAATGGAGACTTGTATGTCTCTTTAAATGAGCTGCATTGTCAGATGATGTTTCAATGGGCAAATCTTGATCCTCTGGGCAGTGACCCTTCTCAGTTTGTTTCAGCTGTGACAGTCTGCACAAGCCGTTGAGATTGTGTTGCACATACTCGGTTGTTCTAGGAATACTCCACTGCAAACCATGTCCACCTGAGTGTTTTAGTGCTGTATAGCATTTTGAAAAGTGATGTTAAAACACACAAATCTGTTCCACAAATTCCTGCATGAAGCAATTTCCTGTTGCTTCACTGTAGATCCTGACATAATGACATTACTAGTTGCTCACATTTACATCCTATATACTTTAGTTTCTGACTTTTGAAAGTCTCAGCATTTGCTGTCAACACAACTCAAGAGACAAAGCTAAAATGGCAAAATGCAGATAGATATGTTAAATCAATTACAGCGCATGACCAATGCTGTGTACGCTTGTCAAAGAGTGAAGTGTCTTGTATCACTATTCACAGACTGCGCTGTATTATGACTCGCTCTACTCAAGAGTGCATCTCAGACTGTGATAATACATTTCCTAGAAAATGCCCTTAAAGGTCAGTCTGCATATAGAAAACGTTCAAATAAACAACTGCGACTTTAAGGAGCCAACATGTTAGAGCTGAAATAAGCTCTCTCTGCTCCTAGCCCTCCTTTCCTCTGCTCCACAATGCTCTTCTATCATCTGCTACACTGCACCACACCCTGCACAGCTTCAAAGTTTTGCTTGGAAGGGAGAGTCTTCCTCAAAAAGTGAATATGTCTGAATATCTGCACTGTTGGCAAAGCTGCTTTGTGAGGCACCTCTCCACAATAACATGACATAAGTTCTGGAATATATTTCTCCTAAAAATATTTGAAAAAGGTTCACATTGTAGCTGTAATACAAGATTAAAGCACTTGTTATGGTGGATATTATTATTTTTTTTTGCATGTCTGCATTCCTCCCACCTTAGTCCCACAGTGGGGCCCATTTCCAGTCAAAAGTGAGAGGATGTTTAGAGATCAGACAAGGGAGAGCTCAAATGAGGAGACCATAAAAAGGACAATAAAAAAACAGATGATATCAAATTAAAGGAATGAGCAGCAGAGAAAAAATGAGTCAAAGTAACTCAACTCAATATGTGCATGACTCCCCCGTTTTCCTTCTCTAGCTGAAACTAATGAATTTTTGTGGGGAGAGGAAATGCTTTGGGAATAGGTAAAAATTTCATCAAACACCGGATGTGTGCGCTTGATTAGTAATTCAGACCAAAGCTAACTTTGGTAAGACAATATTACAGAAGGGCTCAAGGAAATGGCTAATGAGCAGCTAAGCTAACTTTATCTTTCTCCAGAGCATACAGTCATCTGATTTTCTAGGCATCGAATCCTAATTGGATTGTGGAGAAGTGAAGAGGACAAAGAACATTTTCACAATTACCGTGAATTCATACGCTGGGTAAATTTGCCAGCTTGCATTATCATTTGATTGAATTAACTATTGATGAACAGCAGAAACCAATATCATTTCAATCTTGCGACCCTTAACAGTCAATGGATTATCCTGATTTTGGATGTTCGTGAAAGCTTTAAAAATCTTTTAGTAATTTTTAATTCCTGAGCGTGTCTTTCTCTTTTTCTCCGAACACCTGTCTTTCATTTGAGTTTGGTGACCATCAATGCAGTGACATTCTCGACAAGCTAAAATCATTCGCAGGCAGACACTGAGGGTGCGGCCTGGAGAAGATGTAAAGTAATATCCTGGCAGTGCATGAGGTCACTCATCCCACTTTTACAGGCAACACGAAAAGAGGTTCGAGTGTAGGTCACGAGACGGAGCTGGGCCCTTTTGTCTCACTAAAAGTTCACCAGTTCAACTAATGTAACAGGGTGAGATGGCTGCTGCTGCAGGGCATCAACAATATACCGCGAGACATAATTAGATAATATTGCATGCATTCATTGACATTTGCAGACGCTAACAACTTTCGGGATTGAGAGATCTCTCATTGCAGCACTGTGTAGTGTCATATTTCCCCAGTGTTTTAAGGAATTAAAATCTTGATTTGAAATTGATCGTCATGTATTTGAAATCACCATAAGGATCGTAAAAGTGTTTTAAGAAGGCTGTAAGTTTGAATGTTGTTTTTGAGCAGCAACTTTCTAACCTGAGTTTGGTATTACTGTACGGAACTAATGTTTTAAAATGCCACTACCACGTGAGGGAAATTCTTTTTTTCCAGCTGTTTTCAAGTTCAGTGGTCAAAGTGATGTTTTGTCTTCCCCTTAAAGTAGAAATAATGTTTGTCTGTTTTGACTCCTCCAGGTTAGGGTGCCAATTAAAGCCAGATGGATGGAAATCGCCCACATGAGAGGTGACGTGAGGTGACTTTGGTATTAGTTCCATAATACAAGCTGACGGTGGGGATTTCAGAAGCAGGGGAGGTGAAGTGCAGGGTCCAGAGGGTTCGTGTTTAGGCCTCTCCTGTGAATCATGCAGCCTAGCATGCGATCGGCACACTGCCCTTCTCTTGACTCCCTCATAAGCTCTATTACAATAACACACTTGCCTTTCACTCCGGTCCTAACCTCAAACCTCCCCCAGCCTAAACTCCCCCTACCCACCACCTAACACTCCACTTCTGAAAAAACACAGCAGGAAAAATGAATCGGCCCTGTACCTAGACTTTTCTGTAAGATAAAAGCTGGACGGCCTTTGTTCCAACCTCTGGCTCCCCTCAAAACTCCATTGCTGTTAGCACAACTGTGATGACAAAGATAATCATTGTTATCTTTATTATTCCCCACTTTAATTAATTTCTCCCTGGGGCTCATAATAGTAATAAGGAGCAGACGTCAGCTGTTTCTGCCCCAGTCCACTTCCTAAATACTGTAGTTCCAACCAAGTGCAAGTCAAGGTTAACAGTGCCATCTACAGTAGAAAGAAATAGTCCATCAATTGTTTTAATAACATAAGAGATGTAAACATGGACATATCCAAGGTTTCAGCCACCTTGTACAAAAAGAGTCTTTTGTCGTTAATGTTTTCATTATTGAAATGGCATAATATGGATGCAAAACTTGTACATGCCGCATTATATAATTTATTTGTACAGATGTAGATTCTGAGAATAAAAATAAAAAAATAAAATTTCTTAGTATGATTAGTATTACCCCTTCACTGTTGTCCAAGGAATGTTGCATAAACCATGTTTGAATCCCACTATAGTTTAATAAGAAGTTGTTTTTTTTCTTCTTCTTTTCTTAAAGTCAATCATCAGGAAAAATACAACTTGTTCACATATGATCAGGAACAACATGGCTATATTAAAATACATTTTGTTGGATTTATTAAGTTTCTTGTCAGATTTACACTTTAAACACATGTCAAACTACCTGTCACTGAATTTCAACCACATGTTGAGGCCAGTGATAATTTTACAAAATTAAAGGGGTCGTGTAAATGACAGGGATTCTTCCTTCATTCTGGTTTCTTTTAGTCTCTTATTTCAGTTATAAATAAACATTGCGTTATTAAATCCATAGATCTGTTACTTGTAGGGTTTTTCTGTGTGGTAGTATGTCATCAAAAGTCTTTTTCAGCCTATAAGATCAGAAATTCCCTGCCTGGTTATAACCTAACACAAAGATCAAGTGTTCAGATTAGCTGGACCCCAAAATGCTGTTGGGAAAAATGCAATCAGTAGGTGAGTAAATATGTAAACTAATATGAAATAATACACCTGAATAATTTACTGCATCAGTAACAGAAATTACTGATGTGTCAGGGATTGAGCGATTTACACATTTGCGTTTACAATGGAGAGAGAAGAAAAGACTAAAAGCAGACCATTACTGTTTATCCTCAGTCTTATCGCTACTGGCAATGGGCTTGTAAATATTATCCTATTCTCCTTAATCCACTGCACAACACCATGCTCATCCACTTACCGGAAGCTCCGACATTTACCTCGGGATTTGCCGAGGCTTGGGCTGGAGTGGCTGTGAGTGAGAAAGTGCTAATCTACAAGGCAGATTCAGGATTAGTCTGTTGAGCAAGGTGATCTGAGGGCCCGAGATCTTATTGGCCAAAGGAGACGCAGCCCTGAGGTCCGCGACAGGGGACAACTGAGGAAAGGAAACTAGGAAGGCCAGAGGGGTTCTCCCCAACTCTGCTTTCGCCTTGTTTCTCCCAGTCTCCTTTTTCTCTTTTTACTCTAACTCTGTCTCTCTCTCAAGGAGCCCTGATGAGAATTCCACTAATCAGCTGAGGATTAACAGGGACTCAGACAACACTACATCTAATTCCCCCTTCACTGCCGCTGGGGAAAGAAGAGGCCCCACACAGCACTACAGCACTGAACAGATCACTGTGTGTGTGTGTGTGTGTGTGTGTGTGTGTGTGTGTGTGTGTGTGGACTCTGTGGCACTCTAGTGTTGGGCCCGCTTCATTAAAGTACCTTATTAGGCTAATGAGCGTCATCAATCCAGGCGACCTTGTCCTCCTTTTCTCTCCTCCTCCTCTCATCCTTCCCTTCTTCCCCTTTTTCTATTTGGGAGAAGTGACTTCATTAAAGCTGGTTTGATGAGGTTCCCTGTCAGTTGCTGCTGCTGTGTGTGTTTGTGTGTATGTCATTGTTAGCCTCCTATCTCACTGTCAAGCTCTTTGCATAGAGCAGCCTGCCACGTTGCGTGAGCACCGAAGCAGACTTAGCCATTATTCTGTGTGTGTGTGTCTGTGTGTGTGTGTGTGCAACAGCCTGTCATGTTGCATGTCCACTGGAGCATAGTGTGTCATTAACTCAGTAATTAACAGAAGAATGGCCTCCTCTCATTTGTGCACTTATTGTCATTGTCAGTCTCACACACACAGTCTTCTTTCACACACAATGACATTCTCGTAGATAGCCACACATGCATCAACACCCCCATCACACACACAGACAGCAAGTCTCTGAAAACAGCTGTAAAAGTTTCCTCATTCCCTTTCTTTAGCTTTCCTTCCTCCCTTGTCTCTTTGCTTTTCTTTTCTCTTCACTTCTTCTTCCTGTTAATTTACTTATCCTATTTCAGTGTACTCTACCTTACTTTAAAAAAGTACCCAGCTTCATTGATCTGACCAGAAGAGTACACAGCTACATCTACATGTCCAGACACTGGAAGTCTGAGGCAAATTAAGCACAAAAAGGTCAGCAAAATCTCAGGACAGTTCTGGTATAGTGACAACAGAATAATAAGGTAGAATATCAGAGCTTGGTTCTTCAAGTTTATATTTTATAGAAAATGGTATTAAAACTTTAAGACAATGTCATCCTCAGGTGAAAGTATTTTTATCGTACGGAATGTGCACTACTGTGTAATGACGTATTAGAAGTAAAATTTTAAAAACATTTTAACAGAGGCTAATAATTTTTTTTTGTTTTTTACTAACATAATCATGTTAGTGGTCATACCACGATAGCTGTAAAATTGACATTGCACGACATGCAAGCACACACATACAAAAGCGAGGAAGTGAGGTCAACAAAAAAAAATTCTATTATTGCTACTGCAGGCAATAATAGCCTAATAGTGCTCTATAATGTAATAATGACAGTATAAAATATAGGTTATAGTAATATTTCTGCACTCCAGTTGCTCTTTCGGAGATCAGCATAGTTTTTTTCTTCATACACAACTACTGCACATAGTTTTGTTTTTTTGGTGGAGATCCATGTAATCCTGTTTTCCTTTCACTCCATTGCTTTCTTGTCCAGTTAAAAGGCTGTGTTTCATCACCAGGTTCAGGTTCATGCCCTCATTTGCTGCTGCACATGCGATTATGGTGTCTGGCACTGAGGTATCTCTCTCCATGGGGCTGTTACTGCCAGTGAGACCCATTAGTGGTGCCGGACTAACTGTAGTCTGCGCACTGTTGTGATCACTCATTGTGTGTTAATAATGATTATTAACACACATTGTAATACTGCCCACACTCCCTGATGAGGAGTTCAGCTGACCACATAAATCTATTAATTGGAGTGCACTGCTGGTGCACATGGATGGCCAGAGCAGGAATAGAGACAGAATTGTGTTAATGAGTGAAGACAAATGTCTGTAAAATTTAATGAGTGAACAAACACACAACATTTTTGAAGGAACCTTAATACATGGAAAATAAAGTTTAACACTAATGCAAAAGTTGACAGTTTATTAAAGCTATCCTCGAACATCTCAGGGGAGGCTTTAGCTCACCTGTAATTTAAACTGTCCTCTCCATTATCTAATGCACCAGCACCCATTTTTGTTTTGTCTCTTTGTTTTGGTTGAACTGTTTTTCTTACACCTTCTTGTCAACCTCCTCCTCCCTTTCCTCCCTCTTAGCCTCTCAGTCCTTCATCTCCAAGTAACCCAGCCTATCTAATTAACTTTCCACTGCCAGGGTTATATATCACTGTGGCTGTCACTTCATATGGGAAAGGGGAGGGGTGGGGATTATGATTTTTACCTCTTTTCTGACATCTCTCTCTCTCTCTCTCTCTCTCTCACACACACACACACACACACACACACACATTCCTTTGTCTTTTTCTGCTCTTTGTTCATCAGCTGTCGCAGTTTCTCCACCCCTCTCTTGCTCTCTATCGCTGTCATCCCTTTATAAGGAAATGTCTTCATATTGGTGGTGAACAACAGCATGAGCTAGAGTCTTGTGCTGTGGGTATTTAGTCAGGCTTGACACCAAGAAGCTTTGAAAAACTTAAGGATTTGTGGTGTAGTCCGTCTCAACCGTCACCTTTTCCTTTGACAACCATTAGCCAGATATCCAGAAAAAAACCCTTTGCTAAGGTACGGCTTTAGAAATGTCACAGTAATCTTTATTAGCCTTTACAGGTGATATAAATTGTTCTTTAGAGTTACATCAATGTTATAAAAAATTATGATTACACCTCAGACTATAATCACTGTAGTGTCTAAATAGAGGGAATTATTTATTTTGGTTCAATGTCTCTTTGTACTCGTAACAATTTCAAAAGTTATTATGTAAGGAATGGCTGTTATTAGTTGTTATCACTACTATAATTGCGGTTCAGTAGGGCCAAATTGTACTACACATATGTATTAAACAGTTATAAAGCAGAATTAGCAGGACCCAAAAATCTAACTTTAAGTATAAGGTCATTAGGCATTTTTAGAGGGAACAAAAGCCACTTAACTGGGCACTAAGGCTGATAGGGAAATTACATGTTGTGTATATGTATATGACACAGCCTGTGACTGAGCGGTAGTTTGAATCTATTTACGTTATTAATTAATGTGCAGATGCTTGTAAAATTATTTATGATTTGTATAGCTCATAAACTCATATTTTATTCACAACAGGATGTAGAAAACTTATTAAATAAACTAGTAACTGAGAAAATGTACCATTATAAGTAAAAGAAAAATATGGAATGTTGTCAAATTCTTGCCTGATATTTGATTGTAACTGCTCAACAGTCTTTGTTCTCATATTTTGTGTTTAAAAATCATTTATATTTTCAGTTGGTGAACTTGGTTTGCACTGTACGCAGGCCAGTTCAACACCTGGGCTCTTTTCTATGAAGCCATGTTGTTGTCATAGATGCAGTATGTGGGTTAGCATTGTCCTGCTGAAATATGCAAGACCTACTCTGAAAAAGATGTCATCTGGATGGGAGCATATGCTGCTTTAAACCTGAATATATCTTACAGCATTGATGATGCCTTTCCAGATGTGCAAGCTGCCCATTTCATAGGCACTAATGCGCCCTCATAACATCACAGAGGCAGGCTTTTGAACCGAGCGCTGACAACAAGCCGAAAGGTTCCTCTCCTGCTGAGTCCAGAGAAAATGTTCTTTCAGCTCTTCCTTTTTAATACCACTTACTTTTCCAGCGTTTTGCTTCCTCTGTCCCAATTACCTTATTTTATTCCTAGAATGGTACATTTTCTCAGTTTTAACATTTGATATATTTTTATGCTCTATTGTGAATAAGTTAATGAGTTCATGAGGTTTGCCAATCACTGCATTCTTTTTTTATGTAGATTTAACACAGTGTCCCAACTTTTTTGGAACTGTATATCCTGGTTAATGCTGTTCAGCACAATATTATTAAAATATACTTAATATCTGTGCAAACATATTCTTTAAGCAGAGTAAAAACATATGCTCTGTTAATGTTATCATGAATTCCTATCACCTTTAAGGTCAGTCTGATCTGTGATCATCCTCACAACAAAGAGTGAGAAATATGTCAAACTACAACAACCAATACAGACCAAGCCATTTCAAGAATAGTGTAAATTCACTTTTCTTGGCACAACTTTATATGATTAATCTTCACGTTCCCCAGCTTGTATTACTGATTGCCAGTGGTGAAACACCTATGCAAAGCAGCTATTCAAAGCAGCTTTTGCTTTAATCAAATAAAAATATAAATACATTTACACTTTAAAGACTACACTTTTTTTCCTAAATTCACAAGTTCAAACAACTGACACACCAATAAACAGCAACTCCGTATCTTACAGCAAGATTATTATTGGAGGATATGTGACATGAGAATGTTGCATTCTCATTGCCAATGAATTTGATTCCTACCTTTCCGTATCATACCACACTCTTAACAGATACTTTCCTTCTTGATTACTTTCTTGCTACTTACCATATAAGAATGCATAATCACGTTTGCACTTTTCTACATAATAATTTATTTTACCTGACAATTAATATCTGTAAAATTAACTAGCATCTCCCGATGTTTTGCACTGTAAAGCTGAATTCAACCAGATGATGTTGTGACCGCACACAGAACAACTAAAAGTTCTGACATCTCACATGCAACTTGCCCTTTGTGTGAATATCATTATCCTGACAATTGTTGCCTTTTCAGGAAACTGAAAAGTTAAGTGTTCTGAGGGGACATCCCTCAAGATAATGGGAGAGGAAGGCAGAGAAAAACAGGTAGGGAGACAGACAAATGAAGAGACAGGAGGAGAAGTGGCCTGAAAAGTAAATAAATCAGCTGAACAAATAGAAACAGGCCTATAGGCAGAAGAGTACTCACTGAAAGTTACATCACAACTACAGTGAATGTATTACATTTCTATAGTGTTTTTCACCAATCTATCTGCATACCCTAAGCATGTGCAGCCTAAAGCACACCCCAATATTTCCCCAGACCATTATGACAGTAGCGCCCAATGAAGCAATATCACAAACTCATCACGAGGTGGTCCATTTTATAAGGCTGTATTTTATATGAGGACATGTGTTACCCTTCAGCTTAGAGACACACTTTTGAAAGCTACCAAAGTGACAGATTCAACTCTACAGCAATATTTTTGACATTTATGAAACTTATTATAATAATTTAGTTTTTCCATGTACATTTTTATATGCAATTTTTTTTCTTGTTCTCTGCTTGATATAAAACATCAGTGACTCATTGTAGACAGTTCAAGAAAGCTCTTTGGATTTCACATAACCACGCTGCTATCGTTTCTGTTAACCCCATCCTGCTCACTGTGCCATTTGTAAATAAAATAATCTACAGTGTAAGTTATGTACTTATTAGTACATATTTCATACCTGCATTACATGCTAGTCCTTTTTTACACACACACACAAGTTTTCACTTCACAGTATATCTTTTCTAATATACTATGAAATAAATTACAGTAGGTAGGTATAAAAAAATATGGTAAATAAATACAATAAATACAATTTTACTATAATTTTAGAATTGAAGAACAAGATTTGTATTCAAAGCATATGTGTATTCCTGTCATACTGTATTCTCTTATCAGCAGGAAATATATATAATAATAAATGTTGGGAGGCAGTACCTACAGTATAATGTTTAGTTTGGATAAGATTTTGTGCAACATCACCACACAGCAAAGAGCATTTAATAGCAAAGTTTTAAGAGCTTGCAGCTGACACAACACTGCTTCTTCCCGTGTAACCTTGCTTATATAGGTGTATCACACTGGTCAGTAACAGCACATCACTGCAGTGTGTAACATGTCACCACCTCTAGTGTGCACAGAATGCATGACCTACATACAAAAATATCTACATGTATCCATAAAAACAACAGCTTATCCAAATAGCATTGCTTTTCATCTATTCTCATATAAGCTTTCCCTGACTGCTGACACCATTAAATGAACAGAGGAGAGCGGATGAAGGGAGGACAGAAGAAGGATCAGATGAGTGGGAGGTAGACAAGGATGGCAGAAAATAGATGTTTCTGTCGATTTTGCAGAAGAAAATAAAGGGGTGCAGGACAGCGAGGCTTAAAGCCAAATCAATGTTGTCAGCAGCTGGCACTTAAGAAGGGACCATTAAAGTTTAAAAAGTTTGGAAAGCAGCACTGGAATTAGGGCCAAATGGGTTAGAGGTAGGGGAGCACTGGCTTCCATTAAAATCAAACCCAACGAGAGCTGACAGATCCTCTCAGGATTCCTGCACTCCTGCCTTTTTTTTTATCAGCTCTCCTTCCCTCTCTGTGTGACTTCCTTCATCTCTCTTTCTGTCTTTCATTTATTTGCTGTCTTGCTTGCCCATCCATTTTTCCTCCATACTCATCCTTATATTATTATTATTACTGTATCTTTTCATGTAATTTTTTCTCTTGACTCATCATCTGGCATCTGCAAAAAGCTCTTACTGGCATTATTTTTCTTTAAAGGAGAGAAGTTGTTTCGCCTCGATCGCCATTTACAGGATTTCAGCAGACAGCTCAGAATAGACATTCCTGCAATCTAAAACATGGAACCTATATTTGCTGAAAATCTGTCATATTTCGATCACTGTCAGAGAGAGTCAGAGAAAGTGGTTTTAAAAATGCTGTAAGTTGGCTGACTAAAGTCACTAAATTGTTATTTTCACCAGTGGCTCTGAGCATGTTTTGGATTATTGCCTTTTTATTAAACATCATCCTTGTCAGAGGGTTAGAAATTAAATAATCTCTTCCTTAATACATTTATAGTGTCAGAAATGCTATATTTGCAGTTAAATGGAAATACTGGAATATGACAGAGCACCAATGTTTTTTATTTTCTGTTTGATGAGAGGCAAACAGCACAGACAGCTATCCATGTAGTGGTAATACTCAGCGAACGCCATCTAAATGCCTTCATGTAGGGCAAGAAAGTTCTACCAGTAGCAGTTTGTCATTAAACTGGGAAGCTCCTGCATGGACATGATACTGTCACTTTCTGCTGACAGTACATGTCTGGAGACCACTAGTGAGCAGCATAATAACAGAGGTATACACAGTCAAAAACCTTTCTTTGGAGAGCATGATCTATTTTTAACCATATGAAGTCTCCTGAAATGCAACTTGTGCAGATTTTATGGTGATTTTCCCTTTTGGGTGCTGAATATTAGGTAATAAGGGGCTCTATTAACAAAAGCAATTTGCGAGCAGTGCATACTTGCATATTAGAAATGTTGCCAGTGTCACATTTCACAAGAAAAGCAGAAACGTTAGCAAGCTCTGCAGGACTTTTGCTTGTCTATGCATGGGTCACAAATGTAGACAGGAAAAGAGTGAAATGCTGCCATACTGTAAATGACAGCTTGCACATTGTACATTTGCTGTAAAGAGCTCAAGATTTGTTCTCTGTAAGAAACCCACTAGACTACATGCATACAAACACCTGATATATAATCACAGAGTAAAAACAAACCAGACTTTGAATCTTTTCCTCTCATCTCTAAAGGCATGGCTACATGTCTTACAATGAGATCATTTCATCTTTGTTGTGCTGATTCGACACTTCCATGAACAGAAAGCAAACAAAATCATCAACAGTATATCAACATATACGTGATTGCTGCTGTGGCTTCAATTGTGTTTTGTGAGCTTTATGTTACTTGACTACTCACTGGAGGGGGCTGCATCTCCAGCTATAGCCCCACCAGAAAATGTCTCTGTTAATAATGCCATTTGTTCTTCAAGTGCAGGTTGTAGAGATATTAGTATTTTCTCATCTCAGGATAAAAAGGAAATAGACATGCAATCACCTCATACGAGGAGAAGGGGTGGTATCACAGCCAAGATGTACCAATCAAGGCAGTGGGTCAAAAGATAATATAATGTTTTTTGTTGTCTAGTGGTCTGTTGTTCCTTTCTCTCTTTGTTTCTACTCACTCCCACTATTTGAGGCAGATGATCACACACCCTGAGCCTGGTTCTGCCGGAGGTTTCTTCTGTTAAAGGGAGTTTTTCCTCTCCACTGTTGCCTAGTGCTTGCTCAAATGGGATTTGTTAGGTTTTCTAAATAATTTCATACAGTTAAATTGTTAAATTCTGTAATATCTTATGTTTGTCTATTTGTGGCCCTGCGATAGACTGGCGACCTGTCCAGGGTGTACCCTGCCTCTCTCCCGTATGCCGGCTGGGATAGGCTCCAGCACACCCACGACCACCTACGGGGACTAAGCGGTGATGAATGAATGAATGTAATATCTTAAAGCTTACATTGCAAAGTGCCTTGAAATGGCTTTTGTTGTCAATTAGCGTTAAATAAATAAATAAACAAAAAATTAATTTAATTGAAATTTTTTTGTTTT
>OMLM01001788.1:13736-28119 GCA_900302695.1 Helostoma temminkii | reverse complement strand
CACCTTGATGGTCATCCATGGGTCATTGTTCCAACTAGCTTTTATGTGTGTAGTTCAGACCAACTTGGACAAGGTGTGGATGACATGTCGGGGCAATGATGAAAGAACCACGTTGTAAATTGGTCATATATTATACCTCAGGCCAGTGGTTCTCAATCTTGGTCCTCATGGCACACTACCCCGCTTGTTTACCACTATCCTTGTCCTACACACTGCTGATTGATCATCACTACTGATACACCTGGGTCATGTGTGTTTAGCGGATCAGAAGATGCAAGTACAGGGATGGTTGGAAAACAAGCAGGGCAGTTTGCCTTGTTGTGGCTGATTTACTTTGATGTTTAGGGGCACCGTCCTGCTGCATCACCCAGCTTCTACTGAGCCTCAGCTGGTGCACATCTGATAATCTCCTTGATAATCTTGGGAATTAATTTTCCCCTCTACAAAAGCAAGTATTCACAGATCCATGGGCAGCACAGCAGCCCAGAATCACAATGCCCACTGCGCTGTACTGTACTTCACTGTTGGGACGAGGTTTTCATGTTAGTTCACGGCCATACAGCACACATACATATACTGTCATATATTGTACAGTTGTACGCTATACAATAGTTGTATAGTTATTTTGTATTGTACACTTCATTACTCACTCTCATTTCTTATTTCAAGTGTATTCCTGTGGCCTGTGGGTGTAATGCTCCTTTAAAAATCAGATAACCTCCAGGAAATTATTGAATGAACTGAAGCTGAGTACAACAAACAATATTTATTGTATAAAACACTTTCAAGATGCTGAACAATCCAACAGCAAACCATTACTGAACAATAACATAACACAATATTTTAAAAAAAGCACATGAAATACATATTTATAATTTGTGAACCATGAAGAAATCACATTTTTGCTCAGAGTAGACCTTTGACTAACAAACACCAGTGAGGCTCCACTACTGGACCGAGTAAGACATCTGGCTCTTCAGCACAGGTTTCAGGGGTCTCTGAAGAACCAGGAGAAAGGGAAAACATGGCTGCAAAGATAAAGAGGGCGAGAGAGAAAGATGCAGAGTATAAAGGCAGCTACTGTATGTCAATGTTACCTTAAAAAAAAATACATTTGTAATATGGCTTGGCATGTTCGTTCAACGTGCAGTTACTTTTGTCAGTCTTTGTTTTGCCTGAGGACCTTAAGTGTTTCAGCTTGTCTTAACACACACTTCACAATATTGACATTTCTGTGTATATAAGCGCTGGATTTCCCCAATCGCTGTTATTCTTTGACAGCTTTTTTCCCCCTTGCAGATCTGCACGACTAATTAGCTTTTGTTTGTCCTGTGGGTGTCAAAGTCAATCAAATCTACAAATAAGACCATGACTTCACTGTCATGTCCACACATCTGACTCCTACTGCTGCTGTGTGCACATTTACTGATCTGCTGTTACAGTACAAACAACAAAGTATGTGGTATGTTACAGCATGTAAAGTTCTCCGCTTCTGTCTGTACTAAGAGAAATGCAATCTGCTGGTAGTGTGGCTGCTCTAAACATGGTTACTTGTGCTGAAGGTGTACTTCCTCATTGCCCTCTCGGCTGTGATACTAACCTGGCCAGTCGAGTCAGTATCCCTGAACTCACAGATGTCCCAGGACCACAGTCTGTATTTTCTCCCTCCTCACTCCACTGCTGCTCTCCGTCGTTGTCCTCAGTTGTCTTAGCGCACACCTTACCTGGTCTACCACTTCCTGTCACCGTGTTGTCCACTAATTTCAGCTGAGGGTTGCTAAACTTCTTGGTGTCTTTCTGTGGGAAGAAAGTGTTTTTTTTCCAGAAATTTAAATAATTTGAGATTTGTGTTTCTGTGTTACTGCAATTATTAGAAAGAAAATATTTAATATTAGAGTGGCACAGTGGCGCAGTGTTTAGCACTGTCGCCTCACAGCAAGAAGGCCCTTCGTTTGATTCCCAGGGTCGACCTGGGAGTTTGCATGTTCTCCCTGTGTTTGTGTGGGTTCTCTCCAGGCACTCCTGCTTCCTCCCACAGTCCAAAGACATGCAGTCAGGTTAACTGGGGACTCTAAATTTGCCCGTAGGTGTGAGTGAGAGTGTGAATGGTTGTTTGTCTATATGTGGCACTGGAGACCTGTCCAGGGTGTACCCTGCCTCTTGCCCCATGACAGCTGGGATAGACTCCAGCACACCTGTGACCCCTACAGAGACTAAGCAGTATAGAAAATGGATGGATATTTAATATTATGTATTATTCATTAATAAAATACAACGGCTAACCAGTCCCATTTAATAGGGACTACTAAAGTTTTTTTAGTTTTTAGCAACATTACACAGAACTGAGTTATACTGTATGAGTTATGCGCTATACTAACTTATACTGTAGCTAGCTAGTTGGAGCTGATAAAATCTGCTAATGAAAAATGTGCTTATCTTTGTCTTGTTTTAGAATGACCACAAATTTTAAGCAGTACATCTCCAGTTATCACTTTACACTGGATTAATTCATACAAAATTACAATTGTTCTCTAGAACTTGTTAGTGCAAGAAAACTATACTCTTAATAATCACCTTGAGATCATCAGAGTGTTCAAACTTAATCAATTTAAAGCGTTGTAGACTTGTATTGGCACTTCCTTCTCAGTGTTAAGAAAATAAATAACACAATGGGCTGACATAATTAGTTTAAATCATTTTTTCCGCTTGAATCCCATGTGGGGGGAAAAGCAAAGCAAGACAAGCAAGAGGTGGAAAAAAGTCAAAGTGGACAAGTGTAAAATAAAGGATCAGTGAAGATGAAGGGCTGCGGACGGGATGGGAGTGGGAGAGAGGGTAATTTGGTCGACTTTGTTGCTAATCAAACTGAAGCACATCACAAGAAACACACACATTAGCTCACATACAAACAGTCGCACAGAAACTCGTACAGTACAATCTGTCTGATGTAATGCTATTATTACCCTTAATCACACTTGTTATCCTACCTGTCTGCGCTAATGTTAGCCTCAGGCTGCAATAAAAGACAGAGATGCTACAGGTGTGTATGTACTGTATGTGCTGGACAGGAAAAGAAAGGATGTTATGACACTGATATGAATGAATTCTTCATTTGTTATTCACACGTGTGACAAATCAGCTAACCCATTAAATATGACGAGTAGAAAATTGAATAAATCAAAAACATCACCTTGTCAGCATCTTCTTTGTCCTCCGACTCTTCACATTCACTGTCCATGTTCAGCCAACTGGAAGTTGGAAACAACCACATTTATTAATACATGAACAGAATACTTACTGGTATCAATGAATGTCCCACATTTGAGCAGCTTTCCTAAAAAATAAAGTTCTGTCAGCATATATTGTTACATTTACTAAAGGTTTTGAATACAGAAATACAGTAATAGTACAGAGAAGCACAGTTTTAAAGAGTTATACTGTATCGGTTCGTCACTTCTGTGTTTTGTAGTTTCTGAAGGCCTGATGATCTGTACCCAATATACAGTAATAAAATCAGCGTTAACGGTCAACTTGCACTAGCAGTTACACATAACATGATCATATTAGTGTACGGACTGGATTTGATCATTTGAAAGAAACAATGTGCATTCACTGTGTAAAAAAGAAAACAATGCTGAGGTCCTAATCATGCAGCCGATGGACAGAGGACAGGAGTAGGGAAGGTGGAACATGCAATAAGATCTGTCAGTCCTCTAAAGTCTAAATTGTCCCAGGATGTTCAGTGACTGGTAATACTTGCTTGCAAGTCTAGTATTTATGCAGTGATCAGCGAACTAAACCTACATAAAGCTCTATTCATCCAGCTTTTCACACCAGTCTGGATGAACATGTCACCAACAGATAGATACTAGGATGCTTTTACAGCTCCAGGCTGTAGTTTGTTGAACTGAACTCAAGTTCGTTTTCCCTCTTAGTGCAGTTCCTGTCACTTGATGTGAACACAGAAATCACACTTGGGTACGCACCCATAAAGACCCTGCATAAAGAGGTGGTCTCAATCTGAACTCTGGTGCGGTTCTCCTGGTAAGAAAGCGTATGGAACCAAAACAGGACCAAAAGCTAATCAACACATGATTTGAAAGCACTGGATTATGTGTAGAATTAAATTTCTTTCATGGGTACACCTAAAACATGCTGCAGGACGCATTGTGGACAAATGTGGAGCGGTAAGGACGTCTCGTAGACATTTGGTCAGATGCCTGCACAAGTGACATAAGATAATAAACAGTTAATAGAAGACTGACCAACCCAAATAGGTTGACGTACATTATATAATGTCAGCAGTAGTCCACAACACATGATCTTCTTACTGTATTTACTTTTTTGTTCTCGCACCAGACACATCTGACCAATAAGAGGAGAGGATGCTCTCACTTGGATTTTTCTCAGCGTAAAACTGAACCAAAGAGAAAATGCTGAGAAAAGTTTACAAATGTCTTAAACGATTTGGACCAAAGCAAATGCACTAAGGCGTGAAAACACCCTTGACAGTATTTACATCACTTCTTAATGTAATTCAGACTGAGCTGCTCAATGACATTTGATTTCCAGTGAATTGCCAATGATGCTTGAGGCCACCGCAGTTTGCAGGATGTTTACACAGTTTGTGCATCTGAGTGTGTGATCCTCGAATTTGAAGAGTAGACAATTGCATTTTCATAAGCTTAACACAAACTGAGCAGAGGACAAGACTGTGTTTGTGCGAGTGTGCATTTTAAAATCATAGTTTTCGCCCCACTGATCTGACTGATTGAGGTGGCGCCCGCTCGCCTCTTGTCTGTTTCATAACTGCTGCAGTCACTACAGCGTATGTGCGTGAATCACGTTGGTTGTCAGAATTGATGTTGTAGCGGTTTCGTGAACAAAAAGACTTACTTTCACTATGCACCAAATAAATGTGTATAATGCTATTGTGAACAAGCTTCCTCTCATTGGTCTAATTGTCTTAACACGATTGTCTCACAAAAACATAATTGTACCTGTCAGGAAAATCAATACAGAAATTGATCAATCAGTCGTAAATTAGTCATGCTCAGTAATTTTCAACAGTGCCTGCAATGTCCTAACACACCCAGAGACTTACCAGACCAGAGGTGAATCTACAACAATCAACACAGAATGGGAAATGAAGGAATAATCTCCTGGTATATAATGCCATTTACATTTTCATTTAGTCATTTGACATTTCATTCAAAGCGACAAATAAGTGAAGGACAGGACAAGCAAAAATCTACATTAAGGAAAAGCGCTCTCAGGAGTGAGTCCATTTCATGAGATGCAAGTGGAGGAAGGGAGTTTTTATTTTATTTTATTTTTAGCAACATTACTTTACATACATTTGTTTATTTCCAAAACATTGAGTTAGTTACTATTATTCACTGGAAATAACACAGTAACCCAGTAAATGTAGCTGATATCAACAGATGTGAGCGCTCACCACAGTACAGGCACTTTGCCTTCGGCCTCGATGTCCTCAGATAAGTCCTTTAGTATGGCGTCCTCTAGTGATGAATCTCTCCTACAGCGCTTTGACTGTGGCTCAGAAACACAGACCTCTTTCTTCTGCAAACCAAAACACAAACTTGTAATACCAGGGACTGTAACAAAACACACGTTCAGTGCACCAGGCCTTCACCATCTTTGTGAAGTCTGTAAAGCCCAGTTGGTGCCACAGAGGTGTTAATTAACCCTGGGCACATTTCATGAATCCTAGACTGTGGTTGTATGTTCGGCTGAACATTCACAGACATGAATGTCACACAAACATCTATGGCATATTTCCTTTGAGAAGTGCTGGAGACCTAACGCATAGGACGGGACAGTTTGATAGTAGCGAACAAACAAAAACTCACCTGGCTCAGCCTCTCCTCTGCTTGCTTTTCTGAAACCAAATCAACAATTCCAGGTCAGACGTCACCGTGTCTGTTTCTGAACTGTATGAGAATCTCAGTATACTGAATGTTATTACCACACAGCCTGCTAGCAGGAATATTTAGACTTTACAGACTCTGCCTTTTGTTTCCATACAAAATCAAACATTTATTTGTCTTCATTTATTTGTGGCTGAGCATCAGTAGAGTAGCAGTCAGTGTACACAGCTGTCAGGCCTACTCTATAGTGTCTCTGGAGATGATAGATGGCTTTGCCGTGTTCATAGAGCTTCAATTCAGTCTGTAACATTTAATTACTCTGCGTGTGTGTCTGTATTCACGCTCACCTGTGACAACAACTTCTGTTTACACACAAGCACAGCGAGGAGTGAAAAAATAATGCACGAGCTAGTTATACAAGTCTGTATACTCACAACATGAGATGCTTTACAAAGCAAGCAGTGCATTTTCAGAAAACTGTCACCACAGCAACTGGACAAACTGTGTTTTTTTCTCACCAGCCTGTGTGTTTTTCTCCACATAGAGGACAAGAATAAAAGGGTAAGGTCTTAGCTTCTTCTCACTGTGTTTGCACATCATCTTAGACGCTCCCTCCCACCACTTCTTATCTGGTAGCCACAGTTAACAAAATATATCAACCAATTTCTAGCAGAAAAGCACAGATGACCGGTACTTCTGATGATAATATATTTTTTACAGTATTTAAAGATGATATAGGTAGTAGTTGCAGTACAACATGTACCGTCTGTGGTGTGGTATACAGACACAGTGATGGAAGAATACACCAATAAAGTCGATGGAAAGGATACATGGGAAGATATTGAAGTGGGGACTAGAGAAAGGCTGGAGACTGTCCAGGTTGGCCAGCACAGTTCTGATAATGTCCTGAAAACAAAGACGAGAAAACAAAGAAACAAAGTGTGACATGACTAGTGAGAGATCAGTGAGCGGTACTGCGAAATCAAGCAAATAATGTTGTAAAGAATAAGAACATAGGTGAATAGTGTCAAGTATTATCAGCGTTACCTCCAGTTCCTGACTTATGTTTCCTGCCACCATCTGCTCTCCACTGATGAAATACAGTGTACACATTAAAATACCTTCACAACACATTTGTATCTGTGTAAGAAACGTTTTTCAAATGCTGTAAAGCTGATTACAGTTTAAGGCAACGGGTGCATTTTGCTGATGCAGCGTTAAGACTGTCAGTTCAAATGGGAAAGCTGGAGTGCTGCTGAGCCTTAAAATGTCAAGCACATTTGGTATATTTAGATTTTTAAAATAAGGCGTGTTCGCAAGGAAAAACAGCTCTAAGGCTTTCCAGGATCAGTCAGCACTCTTAGTCTGTTATCCCTGAACAAAGGCAGATAGATCGTCTTTTTTTAGCTGATGAAATGAAATGTCAAGACGAACTTAGGTAACACACATCAGCACATGTAATAGTAGTCATTATGGGTGTTTTAGGGTTAGGTTCCTCTCTTGCCTGAAGCTCAGTTACACTGTGTCACACCAACTGCTTTTGAGACCGAAGAACATGTGCAACACATTTTCAATGAAAGAAATCATCATGTGGTGGCACCATGAGTCAATAGTCTTGTATAATGCTCCTACTGGGTATGTTTGTTTTTTCAAGAAAGCTATTTTAAAAAAGTGAAATTACAAATAATGGAGAACAGATCCAGAGCGTCAGAAAAAGAATTGCTTCATGTCTTTAGCTGTCTAATCCAGAGCTGGTATAAGTATAAACAAAACAAAACAAACAAACAATAAAGATAATCAGCCAATGCAACTACAGATGCAAAATGTAACTTTGGGCCCACTAAATACTAATAATTGATACTTTATTAATCCCCTTGGGTAAATTATTTTGTGGACAATTTGGCCCTTTGAGGCACCAAAGATCCAGGGTTCAGTGTCTTGTCTAGAGACACTTGTGGCCGGGAATCAGGAAAACCAGAAGTGAAACCACCAACCTTGGAGTTTTATAGATGACTGCCCTACCACTGAGTCACTGTCGCCCCAGTTTGTGTCAAGCTTGGTTTTGGGATGGTATCATATTTTTACTATTACAATCTGAAGGCCTTTCAGCCTTAAATTACACTGTGCTTTGCTTTTTTACGTCAATAAACTTTTTATTACATTATAGTCCATTGCCTGTGCAGTAACATTTAATCAGCTATGCATTTCTTCTTGCCTGTAGCTGCTGCCTGCTCTGATCTTGAACTTGTAGATGACCCTACCAGCTCTGATGAATCTTGTCTCAGGGTAAGGGAAGGAGAAGGTCTGCAGTGACATGGCTGACCTAAAGTGGTTCGACCCACAAAATCAGCAAATGAACAAATTAATTGCTTAAGGCAATAGCTAATTCAGAAGGTAAAATATAACGTACTGACATATCGGCTAGGAAAGTGTTTAATTAGTTTAGCTAGTTAGCATTGTAACCAATCTCTTTCTCTGTCGCTCTTAAAATTACCGTAATGTCTACAGAAAATGGCGGCCTTGAAGTTGAAGGGACTCACCGTGCAGCGGAACATCAACAGTTAAACTGAGAACGTCAATCAAACGCCGGACTCCTCACGAGATTCGCTAAACAGGGAGGGTTCCCGCCTCTCAGTGGCTAGAGCTTCGTCGATTGGCTAGATGCTCTTCCAATCGGCGGGGCCAGAGCAAGTGTCACTATGGTGACGGCAAAAACCGCCCAAGCTCACATGACTGTCAGCTGACCACGTGACCAGAAGTCTGCACATTCATTCATGCGAGTCGGCTGAAGTTAGTTGAGGTTGTTATGGGCAGAAATATGTGTCAGCAGAAACTGAATTTGAATAATTTAGGATTGAATTTGAAATGTAGAACCGAATTTGAATTGCTTGACTTGAATAATTGCATTAGTAAACTGAATCAGAATGGATAATTTTGAATTTGAATATTGCAGGATTGACTTTGAATAGGTTGTGCCTGAGTTTTCTGTAAAGTCATGACAGTTTCATTTTACTAACATTTATTCTTTATGTGTATGAACAGCTCGTTGACAGGTTGGGAAAACAACTCAAAGGACCTGAGAGGTGAGCTGTTTACAGACTTACTGTGCATCCTTCCCCCCCACTGTTTTTAATTTTTTTATTATTGAGGTCATAGTGGGTGATGGAGTCTTACTGGACTGCAGTATAATAAGAGGTGGTTCTACTGTTTACATCAGTGATACATCGATGTTCTAAAAGGCCTCAGTTAGTGTAACTATATTTGTACTATAGAGATGCTCTAGCACCACAGTGTTTGCACTAATATGTCATTGTGATGGTAAAACGTTTAAACAAACGTGACTGTAACATTGTGCTCACGGACACTGACAATTCAGAATTAGTGCTGCAACATTATTGCTGTTAGTATTCTTTTTTGTTTTTAATTATGCACCTTTGGCACTGTGTTGCACTGTAACGAAGAGCCTTCAGACATCTATCTAACAGGTTATGCTTATTTTAATTTATATGAAGCTAGTTACCCATTATCCCTTTTATTTCTAACTTGGCTCTCTTTCAAATTTTCTATGCAGCCCAACTCGATCAAACAGCATACAGAGAAAGAAAGTGACTTTCAGACCAGATGTCGTTGTCATCCTCCACGCCTTCTGTTGTCCTAAATACGGGGGCTCATATGCCCCTTGTGGGATTAGGCACCTACAAGTTGCTGGGTCCTGAAGATGTCTACCGGGCTGTGGATGCTGCCCTGGCTGCTGGTTATCGGGCTTTTGACAGTGCAGCCGTCTACCGAAATGAAGCTGACCTGGGCCGAGCTCTGAAGGAGCTCCTGCCTAAATATTGCTTGACCAGAGAAGATGTGTTCATAACCAGGTGATGTATATGAGATCGTGTGCTTCAGACAGCACAGCATGTCAGTATATAGGTCATCTCTGAGGTATTATATAATAATAAAATTGATGGAATATTTATTTTGTGATATGAAACCTAATATTGGTATTTGCAGAACTGCAATTTCCTTAAAATGTTTTGACAGCTGTAGTAGAGTAAAATGAACAATGAATTATGCTACCGGCTTCATCGCACCCACATCACGTGATTGTTTTTTTTCTCTGAGGCCATATGGAGACAGTGAAGCTCTTGTTTAGTAGCACAATGCAAGTCTTTCCTTCAACTCTATTGCTTTCTCACCTCTTCGATGCAGTAAGATGGGCCCCAAAGATCAGGGTGACAGGGCCATGAAAGGAGCCCTCCACAGCCTGTCTCAACTGGATCTGGGTTACATTGACCTCTACTTGATCCACTGGCCTGGCACACAGGGTCTGGTAGTGGATGATCAACGCAACCCAGGTACATTTTTTAATCACTGTTTTCATTTTCATTTCCCAAATCATCACTTGAAGTTAACTGTATGTATGGTTTGTAACAGTGTGTAATAAGATTACCACATTACTTCTCTATATTATACTTCAATATACTTAGTACCAGTGATAACGAGGCCCTAATGAATATATGATTCTAGGCAACCGAGCTCAGAGTTGGGCCACACTGGAGGAGTTGCATGCCCAGGGAAAGCTGAAGGCCATAGGCGTGTCCAACTACACACCGGCACACATGAAAGAGCTGATACAAAGCTGCAAAGTCCGCCCAGCGGTGCTACAGGTACAATAATGTCACAAATGCATGAACTTATATAATATGAAATAGTGTACTTGTTTTTGGAGAAGCCAGTACAGAGGGTGTTTTATGCCTCAGGTAGAGTTTCACCCACGACTGTGCCAGAAAGAGCTGAGGAGTGTTTGCGAGGAGTATGGAGTGTGTTTCCAAGCCTACTCCTCTTTAGGAAAAGGAGAGCTGGTCACTGACCCTGTAGTCATGGGCGTGGCAAAGAACTGTGAACGCACGCCTGCTCAGGTAATCACACTCGTAAAGCTAAATGACTTTTTGGAAAAGTGGGTTACGTGTTTGGCACCATCACTCCTTTGTTCTCCTACAGGTTCTGCTGCGCTGGGCAGTGCAGCAGGGTGTCCCAGTGCTCCCCAAGTCTTCAAGTCCCGATAGAATAAAGGAAAACGCCAGGCTTTTTGACTTCACCCTGACGGACGCAGACATGGAGAGACTGTCAGCTTTGGACTGTGGACACAAGTACTGCTGGGATCCATCAGTTGTGGTTTGACAGGCCACTGTATATTATGCATTATGCTGTTTTGTCACTAATTCTGACAGTGTGGGAAATTGCAGTTCAGTTAATTAAGCTTTTTACAAGGTCTCATAAATATACTGGGAGCTTAAGTAACGTTTTGAATATCGGCCAACAAGTTTCCATGTTTACCAAATATGTCATTACACTTATATCCTACTTCTAAGTTTGTATTATATTGATACACATTTAGATACACATCGTGCCATTTAAATGCCATTTTCTTATTATTGGTTGCCTCATATTGTTCTTTCATCACACTGCTATGCAGCAATGCTAGCTTTTATACTTTTGGTTTCTCATTTTTAAACATCTACAAATAACCATTTAAAAATTCCTTTGCTTAACAATTTCACTAATTTTCTTGAATAATTGAATATAATAAATGTGAATAGAATAGCATCACTGTGGCGTTAGTGAAGACTTCATGTCATGTCTTCAATTTGTTTGTTTTATCTTAAAGGGGGAACCAGAGAGTATGTGGCATTTTCATTTTCGTTATCAATTACACAAGCGACTCATTTTAAAACCTCTTTATTTATTCAGAACAGCATATACCAGAAGTTTCACAGCTGTAGAGAAAATACAGTTACAAAAGTCATTTAAAAAAATGAAAAAAAAAAGCAAATATTAAAAGTCACTTTTCTCTACACATCTATAGATTCAAGTAATACCAAGGATGGATGTAAAACCCCAGGTACCCAGAAAGGTTTTTCCTCTGGAGTGTGTTCACTGTCACCAGTGTTTAAATCATCAAATCAAAACCATGACCACTACCCTTTTCCTTGCAGCTGTGACAGTGAATGCACCTCAGCGTTATTGTGCTTTTTCTTTGCGTGTTAAATGCAACAGCGAGCTGTAAAGTTTAAGGCGGTAAACAGATGAGGCTGGCTATGCGGTGTTACACAGGTTAAAACAAGTGCAAGGCAGTCCATAATAATATCACGTAACTTTTAAACTCCACCTGTACTACTTGGGCAGAGCTAGTATGCAAAACCACAGTTGCAATGGCAGCACAATTAACTTACTTACTTATAGTAGTTCAAATTTAACAAAACGATCTTTAATTTTAATTCTTGTAAGGGCTACCAAAATATTTCAGTTCATCTTACACAGTCCTGCTGATGTTGCCAAACCCTGGTAGACATGGATTAAGGAAAAAGGTGGTGTCATTGAGATTGTCTGGAATTCTTTATAAAATTTCACCTTAACCAAGTTAATTAAAAGTTTTACAAAACATGGAGCGGTGTAAAAGACGACACAGTCCGTCGGCCTGCACGCCCAAGCAATTCACAAGTCAAGCCTACACGTCGAGAGGAAGAGAATAAGACACAAGTAGAACAAGCCTATCACCATATTCAATAGTCACATACTGATTAAAAATACAAATACATAGCCTAGTCTTATTTACCAAGCTGTGTGGAGGTGCTGACCTTAATTTATAACGATCAATATGAATTATCACCAACCTCCATAAACACATTACACAAGCTGTGTAATATGTGGCGAGTAATCCTCAAAAGACTGAATATAACAAGCAAATCTGTCATCAGATCTACGCTCCTAGACCTGAAAACCTGACAGATTAAGATCTAAATTTATTAACATCTCAATACAGATAAAAGCTAAAAAACCCATTTAAACAAATATAAACTGACCAGCACTGGAAATGGGTCTTCAGGAAAAAGATCTGCAATTGTGAAAAATTAGGTTTAATCCGCTTTAAGCACTTGTGTTTGAATCAGTGTTCTCTATGCACTGGGTACGGTGTAAAAGGCTCCTTGTACAGCAGTTAATCCATCTCCACATCTTTAAATACACATTACATTTATCACAACATCCATGGATTGTACACTGCCTATTGCTGATTGGACAGACTTGGCTCATCCATGCTGCGTATAACCCTTACCTCTGACATTTGATAAAATATTGACAAAATATTTACACATAAAAATTCCAAGGTTTCTTATTTTTGCTCATTCAAGGCTTTAAAATAATAGACTGATATTGGATTGTGCTTTTTTTATTTATATGTAAGTTTAATGTCATAAAATCTAACCTAAAATCTCATCTTACAAAACATATTCTTTCTGCATCATCAGAGATTGTCCTTGTACAAGATTGTTCTTCAGATAAATTTGAGATATAAAGCAGTTAATGATAGTCGCATACAGTGGTGTCACAGGTAGTAGAACAGGAAGCTGGATAAAAAGTTGAATACTTAAAAAAACCAAACAAAAAAAACCAAAAACATCTTCCTTTTTTTAAACTCTCCCCTGTGTAGTCTGAAAATTGGCACACCGTTAAAGTGAGGGCGTGCCAAAACATGAGCGTGTGACACACTCTGCGATTTCCTCAAACCAGAAAACGAGGAAGAAATAAAGGAAGGAAGTTCAAACAGCACTCAAGGTGGCCTCAAATTGTCAGGTGTTTTGATTTCATAACGCGAATCTCTCCATCTACAGTATATTGCATAGTGTTGACGTGAGAGACAACTTAAATCATAGGCATCTGTTAACTGAGTGTTCTCATCCTAAAACCCTCTTTTTATTGTTACGTTGTTTGAGTTTTGGTCGCTCCTCTTATCCATTTTTATGGCGTCTGTCCTTGTGTTTTCCACACTTTTTACCATTTCACAGTGAGCTGCCCAACAATGTGCTCACGTCACAACCATCACAAATACAAAAGACATATAAACGAAGTCAATAATGTGTAAAAATGACTATAGGATCTCAGACTTCAGGGCTATTTACTGTTTGTCCCATTTAGCCCCGTCTTTGTGTTTGGATCGCTGGAAGATCTTACTGTTGTTCTGCTGGCTTTTCCATTGTTGCTGCATGGTCTTTCCCAACGATCTCGCCTTCCTTCAGGCCTTGTACTGTCCCCTCTTTGGCCCAGTCTTCTGTCAGAGCCTATTCAGTGCGGTGTGTGTGGCTTTCGTGGTGGTTGTTCTCTCCCTCGGTCTCCTGGTGACTAAAGAGGTAGCTCCACCAGCTCTTAGAGTGGTGCATCTGTCTGGCCGTCCCAGCACTCCTCACCTTCCTCATCTCCTGCAAGATTTCAAGAAAATTTTAGGAAAATTAAATTTGGTGTTCACTTTCCCAATAAAAGGTGATACCACACCATCTTATTCTGGTATTCCGTGTTCATTTTCTTTTACCCAGAACACATCCATTGTCATTCATTTGGCACTTGCATGCTTTCCACTCATGCCTTTCCCCCCTCTCTTTCTGTCCCCCTTTCCCCCAACCACACTGAATATTAAAAGATATGCTCTCCCATTTTAACCATTGTAA
>OMLM01001787.1:0-10041 GCA_900302695.1 Helostoma temminkii | reverse complement strand
GTGTTAAAAAGCAACAGGCATGGTGTAGTCGTGTGAGTCTGTATGAGTAAATATCACAGCATAGTAATTAGCAGAATGAGTTGTTGCCAGTTAATTTGAAGAATGATAATATAGGTAGACAGTGATCTCCTATAATACTGTTAAATTACTACAGTATATTGTGACTATTAGGTTATTGTTAGTTGTAGAGTGGGAGTGTGTACAGATTATTTACTACATAATCAAGCAACCATAGTAAGGGACTAGAACTGTTGTACTACATTACCACGAACAGCTGAGCGTGGTTTTATAACTATTGGTACTTGGCTGTCTCACTATTTATCTCAATGCTTCTATTGACTGACACTGAATCACTGAGGGACCCAATCTGACTTTATCATTAGATCCTGTAAACCCATTAACTTACTAAACATATTGCCCACTAGTTTTACACATAACTGCAGGTCATGGTGATTAATGGTTTAATAACACAATAACACTCTAGGGAAATTATGCAATATGTCAATGTCACCATACCATGACATCATGCTTTTTTCTTTTTTCACATTTCTAAATTTATTGGCTGGATATTACACATTAAATCTTAATGAACTTTTATAATGTTGCCTTATCAATAAGTGACTGTAAGTGCAGACAGCTAGCAAATGAGAGAGAGAGGAAGAAATCAAAAGAAAGTACAAATGAGTTATGGAAGTTTTATGGACGTTGAAACATCTTTGTTTAAAGGTGAAATGTGAAAAACAGATGAGACAGACAGTAGAGGTGTGAATAGGGACACAATGTGATGGTATGAATGAATAAGTTCATCCATCACATTGCCATAATAAAGAGATCACAGCTGTTTCACCAGTCTTCAAGATTAGGTCAATCACTTATTGTACTGATGAGAAAGACAGAAAAAAAGACAGAGAGGGGAAGACACAAGAACTCAATTAAAACTTTACGTTCATGCCTCCCTGCTTCCAAGAGAAGGTCAAGTCATTTTATCCGTTTTGAATGCTAATAGGCAACCATGCACATGATGAAAAACCTGTGGGTGGTGAGAAACAGAGTTGGTGGATTATTCGATTATTATCTAATAATGGCTATACAAAGTACAACATGTACAACATTTACCAAAAAAGGCCATTGTTTCCATTCCATACGTATATCCTATGGTCACTCTATAATACAGAGTCACTTTTGCTAATGGACCAACAGTTGGCAAGCTCTGGTTTCTCTACTGTAGTTCTCCTCACCTGACAGACAGAACCATCGCTAAATTACTTTCTCTGTCTGGGGAACATTTTTTTTTGTTATAGTTGATTAACTTTGCACAGACAGTTCACATCAGCTCAGTTTTACTAAGACTGGGATGTTTTTAAGTTAACACACAAGAGCTCAAGAATAGTTTTTTTTATTTAATCAGACCAGTAGTTGCAGTTAAACAGCGCTGCAACTGCAAGTCCTACATATTACCCAACTATATATAGCATATATAACATGACAATAACAACACAAACCAAACCAGAAACCAGAGTCAATCTCAAGACACCACGACGAAGAAAAGATTTTGTAACTAAAGAAGTGTTTTATTTTTGATAGCTCTACTCTGACGTCCACATTGGTCTAGACATTGATGTGTGTATGTTATCATAAGAAATTAGTTTGAGAAACTTGACATTTCCAGACGAGCCATATGCTTTTTCAGACTGAAAATAATAAAAGACAGACCAATACCAACTCTGTTAGTGGTGCATTCATTTCTTCGGGTGTAAGAAAGGCTCATCAGCCTTACTGTTTTTATCCACTGTATTGTGATGGATTTGTAGAATCCAAGATATTATAATCTATATAGAGTATAGAAAAAGTCACATTTTAATAAATAATATAGATGCCTATGTGCTCACAATAAATTCAAGTATGCTGTTTTCCTTCAGTGATTTACTGATATGCCATGCTAATGATTGCTCAGTGAAATCTTCATTGAGATCATTGTGATTCAGGTATTGAAACTGTTGCACTCCATCTCATGTCTCTAACTATACTGCCTGCCTGTTATGTGATGTTTAATGGCTTGTGTCTGTTTTGACACACTGTTCTGGAAAGGCCTGTGCACAGCTGTCCCATGGACTGGAGACGAATATTGCAAACGGATGCGCTTTTGTGTGACAACAAATGTGAACATATTTGTGTGCGTATATGTGGGTGTGTGTGCTGTCTGTGCACATGTGCTTGTTATTCTAGTGGTCCTGTAATGATGCATAAAATATTGTGTCTTTCTCTAATATGCCCTTCCTCCTGTGCTAGTTACAGACGAACACAGTGATGCCAGGATTTCTTAGGCACAAAATAACCTGATAAGGGCATTTTTTACATCTTGCTGTGTTTCAGAATATTTAGATAATGCTATCTTGTTTGTTTGAATCTGTTTCCTCACTGTGACATAGGGATTCATAGATCCTGTTAACATTATCACTCAGAAAGAGCCTTATATCAGATGGCATATTTCATAAGAAGATGAAAGATGAGTATGCAAGATGGCATTTTTAAGCAATGTGCATGTGTGCACTACTAGCTACTTGCTGGTTTTCGTTTACCTGTGTCTAAATGATCGTTTAAACGTCTTTATATTTAACTGGTAATCTCAAACTATTTAACAAGTCCATTACAAGCTTATATTGACACCTATCTGATGTCACTCCTTTTTAATTCAGTCTATCTCATTAGGCTGCACCGTTAAATAATTACCAAAACGACACAGAACTTGATTAAGCATCCTTCATTTTGAATGGGATTCAGTTGTTGTTTTAGCTGCAGTTAACTAACAGGAAAGTGCTAAAGAGCCTGACTTTACCTTAGAATGTCATGAAAAATACATTGTGAACAAGTTCAGTAATGATAATGTTTGCCATTAAATGTTAATATTGAGTAATTTCCATCTTACTGGAGTGCAATAAACAGCATTTGGCTTATTCTCAGGGGAAATTCTGTGAGGAAACATGGAGAGAAGTGTGGCAGTGCTGTGGCAAAAGCCTGCTTTCACGGAAACAAATTAAAAACAAATGAAAAAAAATATTGGAGAACTGCTGGACCAGCATCATTAAAAGTACAGGAAGATGCAAACATGTTTTATTTTGGACCACATAAAAAACAAAAATAAAGGAATGACCAGACTGCAAAAGGGTGACAAAATCAGTGTAGGTATACAGTTATACAAAAAGCTGAAACAGTCAAAGTCAAAACGATCAAAGATAAAATACTTTGTTACACTGTACAAGTTATACCTTTCAAATCCCAGGCAATCTTAGTAACCTGATTACTGTTAAACTGTTACAACAGTAACAAACATTTTTGCCCATTTTTTTTCTTTTCCTTGTGGCTCAGTTGTTAAGATGTTGACTACTAACCACAACATCTCTGGTTCACCTTTGGCTGAGGATTTTCACTGGATCTTTTTGTGTTCAGTCTTCTGTCGACTGTTGAAGTGCAATACCAGAGCATTCTGCAGAAGACACGGCTGCTAGCAAAACCAACGTTTGACCCGCAGTCAGACCCGGAGAGACACCTCTCCTGCAGCCTCCTGCACCAGATTGGCCGAGCTGGCTTCAGCAGAATGTTTCTGCATGGCTGGTTAAACACTAACCATTTCATTAACATTTATTTAGCCTACGTACACACATCCACAAAGCTTAAGTAATGGGGACATGCTGGCTATTGTGAGTGTGTTGTGGTTGCAGACACAACTTTGCCTATGAGTGTGGTTAGCAATCAGTCATGCCATTAATAAACTAGGCTGCTGTGTAATAAAAAAAACGACAGCCCTTTGCCCGATAAGACGAGTGACATACATAAAAAGTCTCTAACAGGATAATATGTGCAATCGGGGACAGAATAGCAACAACTTTCATACTGGCTGCTTGTATTTCCTGTTTTTCATGAAAGTGTTAAAATTGCAGTCAGAATTGCACGTTTAATCCAAGCACATACGTAAAGTTAGTCCTCTGTAGAAACTGCAGTTTGTGCAAACTTCTTATTGCCTCCTGGATGCTTTACCAGACTGATGCAGTAATGAAATAATAATACGGCCCATTGTGCCCGTTTGAGTAAATTCATAAATTTTTAAGCTTACATATTGAGAGACACAAATAGCTAACTTTATAATTCTGTATTTTTTATGAAGACTGTATCATTTCATGACTAATTATAAATTAATGAGTATAAACATACCCTAATTTACTACTGAAACTGTATAACTACTTGGTTGCTAGGTGTCATATAGAGAATTGGTACCTATCCCTTTTTCAGAAAAAAAGTTAGAAGCCAGTCGCGCGTTATACTGTCCCAGATTATTGAAGCTGTTGGTGGCAAAGTTGTTTGTTTATTAGTCACTTTCAATAGTTTCTTGAAGATTCATGCAATGTGTAATGAAAAGATATGAACATGAGTGAATCTTGGACATATGGCTCTCTAAAGTTGCTCAAGAGACAAATGACCACTGAGCGGTTGAAGCCAGTAAACAGCTGGTGTGTGGTGGCTCTGCAAAAGTGTCTGATGATGTGTGTGAGAGCGAGAGGGCACAGTCAGCACAGGGTCATCACCAGATGGCACACACATCCCTAGAAACGAATGATTGTCATTGCAATTAATATGGAAACAAACTCCTTTGTGACTACAAACTACTTGTTCTTCATTCATATAATAACTCATACACAAATGTGTATCTGAAAAGTAGCAAATTGAAAGTGAGAGTGTGTGATCCTGAGAAGTTCAAAAATGCAAACACAAAGAGTGTGAAGGCAGCAGGTAGCTTTCTCTCTCTGGCTCTAAACCAACAACCTGCAGGAAAGTAAACAGCCCCTGAATGGTGGATATGGAAACCCCTCCACGGGAGACTGTGTGTGTGTGGCCTGATAACACTGTACTGTGTGCATGTGCATAAAATTTCTGTGAATAAGGAGCGACCCTCAAAGCCTATCGCCTGATTAGACAATATATGGGTCCAACAGTATTAGCTCACACAATCAATAAGTGCACACATGAACACACATACACGAAAATGCACACATTGATACATTAGCACAGACCCATAATAGAAGCACTTGATGCCTTGGCACCGGGTCATATCATATATAGTATATATTATATGTATACATCATATGTATACGACATATGCTGTGATTTCTGGGACTGATTCAGTGTAACTTTTGCTTTGTTTTTCAGTTTGCACACATACACATGTACAATAGCAGCATGCACGTCTACACCAAGACTCACATTTATTCCCATTCATATCTAGATACATTTGCTTCCAATTCTGCCCAACATAAATAATGTGTGAGGACGGTGACAGAGGTTAATGACAATGGAATGTTTCATACAACAATCAATTAATTAACTTTGTGGACTGTTGCAATTAACCTGCAAGCCTTGCTAACACCTGTAGGTTACGTTTACTACCCTGCTCATGCTACTTTCTATCCGTCCAGTTTTAAAGTGTAAAACCAAAACAGTATATTTAACCGGGCAGAATTATGGTAACCACCTCTACAAGAACATGTACATAAGCACCAGTACAAAAATCCTTACATACAGTACGCACACACATAACAATAGCATATAAACATACTTACACAGACACACAAACACACACAATGAAGGGATAATGAGAGGTGAGAGGTCTGAAATTGAGCTACGACCTGAGCATGGTGATCTTGTGTCATTTTAACCCCATAGAACAGATAGTGAGATAGCAAACAACCCTGGGGAGCAGGAGGGACACCTTTATTACTGTCTGTGTTTAGTCTCTTCTTCTCAGAACTTGCCACTTCCACATTCTCTCTTTTCTTACTAACTTATAGACTTCTACTCCTCTGCTCACCTGTATTTGTTCTCTTTCACCGGCTTTTACAATTTCATCCATAACTTCGGTGTGGAGCAGTGTACTGACAGCATAATTTGTCTTCAGAAGTACACACACACACACACCTACAATGAAGCCCTCTAAGCACCTTAGTGAGTTAGGAAATAATAGACCTAAACTTTGACATAACAGTCGAAGTGTGCACAGTGTTATCATATATATCAAAGATAAACATAGAAAAAATATTGATATTCCACGTTGTCCAATTGGCATCTAACCAGGGATGTGACAAGAGATTTTAGATCTCTGAGACTAAGGGTGATTATACTTGCGATATAATAATGTGCGACATTTGAAGAAAAAAAAAAACAATAGTCTTCATCAATACATAACAACAGGGATTAGATGGGAAACTGGGTTTTGAAGTGGGTAAACCCATACTTCACCTGTTCTTTTCCATTTTTATGATTTAAAAATAATTCAGGCAACATTACCAAAATATGTCTATACTACTGATGTATAGGTGTGATCACACATTATATATGCAATAAATGTAATAAGGAGTCATTTTATTTCTCATTTGGCCTTAAAAGTGTTGGTTGATTTTGAGATATTCCAGCTCCCTGAATACAGAGCTCAATTAAGATTGACTGATTATCTGTGACTTCTAACTTGAAATGAGAATCAATTTCATACATATTACATATTACTTCATACTCTCTATCTACAAGCAACCAGTTATGCACACCCATATATTTTTTCTTATGAATTAATAATGGTTCTCTCTTAACAAATATAAACTTGACATTTCAGAGGTACAGTCATGACCAAAAATATCAGCACCCTTGCAGTTCTGTCAGAAAGTGCAACCCTTCTCTCAGAAAATTGTTGCAGTTGCAAATGTTTTGGTGCACAGATATTTTTTGTTTGCATTAGAACAACACAAAAAAAAAACAGAGAAGAAAAGTAAGATCTGATATAATTCCACACAGAACCCAAAAAATTGTTTTTTTTTGTAGCACCCCCTTTGGAAAAAATAACTGAAATCAATCATTTCCTGTAACCATGAATGAGTTTCTTACACCTCTCTACTGGGTTTTGGACCACACTTCTTTTGCAAACTGCTCCAGGTCAGATTTGAAGGATGCCTTCTCCCTGTTGTTCTGAGATTTCTCCACAGGTGTTCTATGGGATTCAGATCGGGACTCATTGCTAGACTTGAATTTGTTTGGAGGTTAATCAGGGTTCTTTATCCACCATTTGAACATTGCTTCGTTGTAATTTACTTTACATTTTTACTCTTCCGGTCACGTCCAGGGAGGTTAGCTACAGAGCCGCCAGCTGTAAACCTCTTGATGATATTGTGAACAGTGGACACAGGAACATTAAGATCTCTGGAGATGGACTCTTCTCTCAAATCTTTCTTTTATCCATGCTCAGTGCGACACACAGCACAAAGGTTGAGTCAACTTTTCTCCATTTTAACTGGTTGCAAGTGTGATTACTATATTGCCCACACCTATTACCTGCCACAGGTGTGTCTAAATACTAATTACAGGAGCATCACATTCTTGAAAAGCAATTATTTCTTACATTTTTGACAAAGTGTCAATAATTTTGTCCATTGCCTTTTTGAGTTCTGTGTGAATTTTTATCAAGTTTGATTTTCCTTCTCTGTTTTTTGTGTTCCAATGCAAAACAAAAACAATAAGCACATGAATAATAAACAGTTTTCTGAGAAAAGTGTTGCATTTTCTAACAGAATTGCAAGGGTGCCAATATTTTTGGCCATGACTGTAACTCTATTAACACAAGTGGATAATTGATCTGTTATGGTTAACAATGTATTGCAATCAAAATGCAAAGGCAATATAGCAATGCCCAGTTGACAGGGTTCCCGGTATGCACTAAACCCCCTCCACATGATCCAAAATGCAGCAGCATGACTCATCAGCCAAAAAGCATACATGCCAAAAAGGACACGTCACACCACTCCTCAAATCTCTGCACTGGCTTCTTATAGCTGACTTATGCCTACAGAGTGGTCAACTCCACAGCACCTTTCTACCTCAACACCCTCATTTAGGTCTACAAACTACTCCTGCCCACTGCGCTCTGCCAACGAACAGCATCTAGTGGTTCCATCACTACACAAACCATCCAAACTAAGCTCTTCAGCTCAGTGGTCCCACAATGGTGAAATGAGCTACCTAACTCTGCAGCCTCAATATTACAGTAGTATTATTTTAAAATAATAAAAAAGTTTTTTGTTTAGTTAGTCTCATACCCCCTTTGGGGGGTTAAAAACAGGTCCTTTGTGTACCCAGAATGTGTCTGTACATTTTCTTGCTTATTGTTTCAGCTCTGGAGCATGTCTCTGGAACAACTGGTTTTGGGCTGCATTCCTGCCTCCCGTCCTGTTTGCTGATGTGCGCATTGCATGTAGGCAGACCCCACGTGTGGCTCTGTGAAGACAAACTGCTAGGAACACCTAAAATACCTGTTTTTTCGTAGTAGTCAACACATGCCAGCGTCTCCGCTGCATTACAGAGAACAGAGCCTGCCACTCAGACATAAAGATGTTACGTAACCATGCCTCGCTGATCTTACATAATCACGCAATTTTAACAAAATCCAGCCTAATAAACCCATTAAAAACAGCTTGAAAAGTTTTACACCATGTCTCTACTCAACGCTAGACAATTTGTCCTGCTTCCACAAACCGATAGTACACACACACACTGGTTCGTCCACTTGTGTGAGCTAACCCAGTAAAAACAAGACAGTTGATCCAGCAGCCATAAACCTATCGTCACTCCAATTTATTCTGGGAAACTCGTCACACACATACACACTGATTCTGGATGGCTTGCAGAAGTTTGTATTCAAAGTGGCAGACACCGAGCACTCATCTAAGGCTGTGGTGGAAGGTGATTATCCAGAACTGGCTATGACACCCCCCCAATATACGCTGGCAAGAGGAAAATCCAGACTGGACTGCTCTGGGCCTGAAAAAAATGTAAAATGTAAAAAAAAAAAACAAAACAAGGGGACCACTGCTAACCCACTTGTATGTATACACACACACCTAAGATCCATTTAAATATATAAAAATGACTAATGACTTTTATCTTGATTAATATGACCCATTTGATCTGAATAGCAGTTGAAAGAGAATAATGCTTTTAGAAGTTCTAACAAGTGCTAGAACTGGATTTGATGGATGGTCTTCCTACTGAATTTGTATGTCAGTAGATTTGACACTGCAGAGAAGCCCTGAGACATATACATAAAATGCTTATTTGCAATTACACATTTTGGATATTTGGAAACTAGTACTAGTATTGGTATTGATCGCAAATGAAAGAATGACCAGAGCAACTGGAGCCTTTGTTTTGGTATGTTAATATACACACATGCAGACAGTGTAGTACCTTACACTCTAAATTGTGAATATGTAAAACCTGTTTGTTACATCTACAAAACAGCTTTGATCCTTTAGAGAGACACTGAATAGCTGGAGATAATCTTTCAAAACAGACTGAGGGGAGCACAGCAAAGAGAATGGGGTGAGGTTTAATCCAGAGGCTGCTGGTGGTTGATTGAGTACACAGCTCAAAGAACGACAGCCAAGTGGACAGGGAGTTTATGTATTTATTTTTTTTCTAAACCATCTCAGCTCTCTATTGTACCGGCTAAAATAATATTGTACAAGTCAAACCACACAGTATTCTATGCAGATGTATATATGGTGCACTCAGAAACTGATACCAGTATAATTTCGGATGTAGGCATCTTTAATTTAATTAATTGCTTTATGGGCGGCACGGTGGTGCAGTGGTTAGCACTGTCGCCTCACAGCAAGAAGGTCCTGGGTTCGATTCCCGGGGTGGGCCCAGGGTCTTTCTGTGTGGAGTTTGCATGTTCTCCCCGTGTTCGCGTGGGTTCTCTCCGGGTACTCCGGCTTCCTCCCACAGTCCAAAGACATGCTTAGGTTAACTGGGGACCCTAAATTGCCCGTAGGTGTGAGTGAGAGTGTGAATGGTTGTTCGTCTATATGTGGCCCTGCGATGGACTGGCGACCTGTCCAGGGTGTACCCTGCCTCTCGCCTGTAAGCTGGCTGGGATAGGCTCCAGCACACCCGTGACCCCTGCGGGGACTAAGCGGTATAGAAGATGAATGAATGAATAATTGCTTT
>OMLM01001785.1:46546-59798 GCA_900302695.1 Helostoma temminkii | reverse complement strand
TTTTTCCCCTTTTTTTTTTTTTTTTTAAATTTTTTTTTTCCTTGTCAGTGTTGCAGTGTGTTTTCTAAAACACAATTGCTTCAAATTTCTCAAGCTCAAACAGGGTTATTTTCTTTATAAGTTGTCCTGATACTGAGCTTTCTGTTTTTTCCTGACTTGCGTTTTTATTTTTTATTTTTCCAAGGCTTATTTCTGCTTTCTGTCTTGTCCTTCTTGAGCAGCTTCTTGCAACTTAATTCAGCATGGAAATTGCTACTCTCACCAGCAGCCATGCCACAGCCAGCAGGATCTTCACTGGGGCCGGACGCAGCCATACTTGAAGCCAAGAGAGTTTCATATGCCTCTTACGTGGCTCCTTTTGGGTCCACAACCTCGGTCCCACTGATGGACAGTGATCAATAATCTCATGAGACATCCTTTCTGGGCAGAATCAGATTAGATTCCCCGTACCACAATCCAAATACTGGATTCCGACAGGCCTCCTCTACCAAGCAGCTGAATGGCAGCAAGCTTAACTGCATGTCAACATGTCACCCTCTGAAAATCCATACCAACATTTATGAGTTTTATGCTACCAAACTAAACTAAACCACATGCTACAGCCAAAACCCAACAAACAACCCTGACTGAAGAAAAAAATATATATATATAACGGTGCAAAAAGCACAGCAGCTCAGGAAGAGAGAGAGAGAGAGAATTTTAACATTAATACTGATAATGGCAAAATGATTAAGCTTAGGCAGAAAATTATAATACACTTCACATATCCCCAAATGGTTTGGATTAATTGAGTTTAGGTGTGAATCTAATATCTATGCTACACACCCCCTTCAAGGTAACGCACCGCAGTAATAAATCCATTAACTACCATGATTATTTCATTAAGCCTTAATGAAGCTCAGATATATTTTGACTTTCTGAATGAAACCAGACTTTTTATGTTCTGCAATTATTCATGTTCATAAAAATAACAGCCTTATATGAGAATAACATTCAGATATCGGCATATTGTATGATGTGCCTATCAAATTAGAAATTACCAATACTATGAAAGCTACACAGCTTCTCTTGGCTGTTTTTGTCATCGTTTAAAGGGTTTGCCATCTTACAGATGCACTTCTATTATTTCAACTTTGAGGTACATAGTGAGACAATAAAAATGTAATAGCTGCAGTTACATAGGGGTGAAAATAGAGAGATGGCCTAAGTGGAAAACAGAGAAGGGCTGTTGTAATTTGCATGTTTTAACAGGATACTAGCTGACATTTAGCTATTTACCTTTCTCAGGGGATTAACTGTGGATTAGGCTCTAATCCAGCGTAAAATATTATGTATCTCATCACCACAGCTCAGACTCTTTTAATTTGTTTCCAAAGTTTTGATTCCCTCCCAGGGAAAAAGTTATCTAACCACGACATGAATGACAGGGAACTGATAGTGAGAACAACTGAGTAACAGACTCTTCTTAAGTACTCACTCTCTCTTCAGCTCCAAGAAATTTCCCCTCAGTACTTTTTAAGTTATGTCTCAGCCAAATGAAGAAAATATAACCTGAAATTAAGCAATAACAAACTGCATCCCAATCTACTTGGCCAACTGTGGATATTTTCTATCAAAATCATCCGTCTCTAATAGCCTGTCCTTCCCCTCCTGCTCGTTCTCATTTTCTGTCCTAACTTGGCCTCTAGTTACTTAATTTCTATCGCACCATTCCACAAGCAGCTCTTGGTCCTCTTTTCAAAATATTCCATGAAATTGATATTGACAATTCAATTCCTCTACTAAAGGCCTTCAATTTGCCTTTGACCCTGTGCTTATGTGAATGTAAAAAAATAAAACCAATGTACGCCATCACCCACCAATACAGCAGCACAACTGCTAAAGTGGCCTGTATGATTATGAAACTAATTCAATAATAATTTCTTATGTGTTTAGCTTTTAAGCAGATTTCACAGATTTAACTATTTGTAAATGTGCATTAGTTCATGGCTTGTTGGGATGAAAAGAGGCAAACAAACTGAATTATTTATCAAAAAGGAAAAGGATTTGGACACAGTCTATAATGCCCGTGCTTACACTGACACAGAAACTCAGTCGCCTTTCATCCGTTTTCTGAAATCTTTCACGTCTTTGAAAACAGCCCAAAGTCCCGGTGTCATGATAGTCAATCCACCATATCCCTATTTATTTAAGGGTTTAGGGGAATGTACCAACAAAGTCTAAGACATGCAATTTAACACACACAAAAAAAGATGTTGCACTTGTGATTACCGTTCTTTCCTTTTAGGAGCTGATATTAGAGCGTATCTGATACGAAATGATTATTAGCTTGACATGACGTTTAACACGCTCTGCAAATACCAGAGACCATTCTGTGAACTGCATAGTCAAACCACACAGGTTTTTTTTTGTTTGTTTGTTTTATAATGCTGTAACGATACTGACCATGGTGCTCCAATCCATCTTATGACTTTGGTCAATCTCTCTTTGTCCCTGTCCACATTTGTATTTTTGTCCATCTACTGCTTCCTCCTCCTTTCTGTCCTGTTTTTCTTTTGCCTGCATTGTTTTATATCTGCTTATCTCCCCTGCCTTTCAACTAGAAACAAATGAATATGCTTCATCACCAAAACACAACCTGATACCTTTTGTGTGCCATCACGTTCCCTCCTCTGTGCTTTTATCACATTGTTGCCATTGATTTTATTTTGACAAGAAGCCATATGAAGAGACAGACTTATTTTTCCACTCTCTTTCTTCTCCAAACCAGTCTGTCATTGTGTTTTAATTATTGCTCCCGATAGCTGGGCTTTAATTAAAGCTTTGCATCTGACAAACAACACTAATGATGTCAGCTCACAGAAAAAAATGGAAGGTTCCCAAAGTAAGACAGTGAGGAGCTGTGGACTGCCAAGAGAAATGGATGCAATTTTCCTTTGTTTGGTCCTTACTGGAAAATCACAAGATAAAGGAGGATTTTATAGAGCTCAGAGTGCTGTTGAAAGTAATAATCTGCAGTGTTTTCTCATTCAATTAGTAGTTAGACGCACTATTTGATTGTGAGTGCTTAAAACATCAAACTGTAAAGTGTGAACTTGAATGTTCTTTACGCAGGATGGGGCTAGAATGTTTTCCCCCTACTTAAAGAAAGGGAGACTGTGCCTGTAAATTTAAAACTTTCAGCTGAAGTTTAGCACTCAACTGGTTTTGAGCTCCACTTTCCTCCCCTCCAGTTTGCTGATGTACCTCCGACCCCACTTGGGGTTATGCAGAGTAGGAGTCCTCTACAAATGGTCAAACTTGTACAGACACTGAAAACAGTGTATGAATGTAGTATTGACTCTCACTGGTTTGATTTAGACAAATCCTCTAATCAACCATAGACAGTTCTGCTGTGAAACTAGTAAACATTTTTCCTGCTTCCACAAACAAATCATCACTCAGATGTATGCTCACACAAACACACACAGGTCCCAGCTAATCCAGTAATAAACAAGACAAAATGGTAACACTTACAGCTTTAAATGTTGAAGTAGACCAGGATTTAGGTAACAGATAGTAAGAATAAGTCAATCTTTAAGCCCCAGTAAATCCAGCAGCACAGTACAGAGCCCACCTCAAACAGCAGGGCCTCACTCATATAGTAAAGCAAGGTTTGTGTTTGTCCACCTCTGTGAAGACTTGTCAAGGAAAAAAAAAAAAACAATTAAATCCACTCTTTCTTCAGATCCTGGGAGGATAGTAATTGGCCTACTGTGTTCATCCATACATCCAACCGTGAGCACTGTCCACTGAGTGCTGCTTCTATCGTTTTCTGCTGTTTGTAGAGAGGCACAGACACTGAATGCCATAGTGGCTGTGGTGTACAGTGCATAATATGGGACCTTTAAGGCAATCCAACCATTATACATTTGACTTAATACCACAAATGTCAACCTCATCACGACAGAAAGGGTCTTACTGTTGGGATTCCAATTTGAGGACAAATATTTGGTCAGCAAAAGGTCAGACATTTATTTTAGGACATTAAGAATTATGAATAGGTGTGTTTAGAATTGAGATAATAATTGAGCTTAAATTGAAGTTAGGATGAAGGTTAGAGTTGCAGATTTAGTGGTTATGGCTAATATAAGCCTCAAGGAAAAGAAGATGAGTATGTTCTTGTATGTTTTCATAAGTGAAGTTAGAGTGTGTGTGTGTGTGTGTGTGTGTGTGTGTGTGTGTGTGTTGACTTGGAAATAATACAACAACATGGGAGGAAAGAGTAGCACAGCTACCCTGGAGAACAGGTCATGAACCTTTCCACTGAGTGAGGGAAAAGAGGAAGACAGATGGACAGTAGGTAGAAAATGGAGACAGCAGAGACAGAGTGAAGCACTAAGGGACATTACACTGAAAAGATTTTTCCACAGTTTGTCAGTGAAAGAGCCAAGAGGCCAACCAATGATTCAGATATGCAACAGACTATAACCATTAATCCAGGAAATTTGTCATCAATCAAACAGTCAGTCAGACAGACAGACAGCTCAAAGATCAGCCAGCCAGTTTTTCCAGTTTCTCAGCCAGCAAGGCCAGTCTGTCAGTCAGCAACCAATGTGCCAGTCAGGTGGTCAGTCAGTCATCCAGCCAGGTACTGGTGTGGGAAGCACCATGGAAGTGGAGCTGAGAATGACACCTATTAACACTATCTGTGAGTCCCAGCTTGCCAACAAGCCTTTACCTTCAAAGCTGCTGCACCGTTCCTTCAAATCCATTTCCTCTCTCCTTTCTGTCCTTGCTTTTGCTTTTAACCTTTCATGAAGCTGCTGCAATGTTCCTTAAAGCCATGTGCATATAATACACTTCTTTTCATTCCACATATTGCATTGCATTTATTGTATGTCTTTTTCATCTTCTGGCTTTTTTTAAATTTAATTTTCATAAACGGGTTTCTCAAGTTTTCCTACGTATTTACCTTTGTCTGCATTATTCTTTTTTTCTCTTACTGATGCAATAACATCACATTATTCTTTTACACTGTACCCCCACTTTAGAGGCCTGCTATCATTTTATACTTACTTCGAGACATCTTCTCAAAGTACAGTTTGACACAGTAAGTGTCATTTCTCATAAATGGTGTATGAAAACAGGTGTGTGGAGCATGCATATAGGTTCTCTTTGGGCACTCGGGCTTCATCCCACAGTCAAAAGACATGCAGTTAGGTTAACTGGAGACTCTAAATTGCCCATATGTGTGAGTGAGAGTGTGAATGGTTGTCTTTATATGGCCCTGAGATGGACTAGCGACCTGTTCAGGCACCTTTTAATTGGTTTAATCATTTCCTCTCTCCTGAGCCCAGTTTACCTCTTCACCTTAACCCATCTTGTCTCTCTTTTTCTAGTTTTTTGCTATAATCTGCCCACTTTTATGTAAAGTCTCCTTTCCTAAATCCAACAGAGAGAGCAGACCAGAGAGGAAGTGCTCAGCTGCTGAGTGCTTCACAAAACACCCTGTGTTTTGTGGAAAATGGGTGATTTTTGTCAGTGTTACCTCTAAGTGTAGCATAATGGGGCAGCAGACTCCTCTTGGAAGAGAGGAAGCTGTAGTTTAGTTGCATCTACAACTCGGCATGGCACCATGGAACATGATGCTATAGCACCAATAATGAATTTTCTTAACATCAGGAGTCAGTTTAACATGTGTTTCCCCCTTTTCTTAAAATCGGATTACTCTCCTGCCAAGTCAAAGTGGTTTAGTAGTTCAAGTTCAAGTGTATAAACAAATAACAACTTAAAAAATATATAATTAAAAACTAATGAAATATTACTACTTAATATTGGACTGCACTTATTGAGGTTTTAAGTTAAAGGCCTCTGGAATTTCTGCCTTCATCCTGATAGTGTGGAAATTAGAAATTAAAGATTATAAATAGAAATGCATGTTTCAAGAAACCGAGTCCTTGTCATGCACCCAATGATCCACACATCTCACAGAAAAATTTGTCCCATTGAACTGACCCTTTAAATCTTTGGATGGGCAATTAAACCCAACCAATTTAGCATCAAAACCCATTTCACTTAATTGGCTTACCACTCACTCTGCCTCATCTATATCTATTCAGCCAGTGAGTTCCTAAATTCTCTAGAAAAAATGTCAGCAGCCCTCAGCCACCAGTCATGAACAGTGTTGATAGGCCTCACACGAGCACCAATTATGTTGGAATTATACCGAGAATTATGGAATTATGCCGAGTATATATTATTAGTCCTGTGTCCTGATTAACAACAGATTAATGGTCTGGCGGGCCAACAACAGCTGATCGAGTTCCTCACACACTGGGGCTTCAACAGAAACCAAAAATGGACAAATGGTGAGAAAAAAGAAACGTGCACAATAACAAAACAAAGGCAAAGTGGCAACAAAACAAAGTTTAACAAGTGTTGGCCTTGAGAACAAAGGAGTTCGTGGTTGAAGAGGTATTTCTGTTAGTAGCCAGACCAAGGGGCTGCAGTTTTTCCAGATTCTTGCTCACTGTTATTCTGAAACGCTGATATTGAGCTTGTTACATGGTGCCAATTAGAATCTAAAGTGCCTTCTTTCCTTTTTTATAAGGCTCAGCTACACTTAGTTCTCATAAACTTAACCTACAGACACGTTCAAGTCCGTGTGCAAGATTTAGTCTTTAATGAAGGAAATTTTGCAGAGGCATCAAGTATACCATTTGTGTATGTGTGCTGATCTTGGCAGTTTGAGGGCTTGTGCTTGTGTCAGACTACACAATAGGTCATTGTCCAAGGACACATGCAAATAAATAGTGTAAAAGTGCAACAGTTACTCATTTTATTTTGTGTGGTGTCTTCTAATAAGTTAGACCACTGTGATGTGTTCTATGATTCTCACCCATTGAGCACAGAGCAACACTAAGAGGAATGGTGGTGGAGTTGTCAGATGGAAAACTGATGATGGTTGAAGCTGTCATTTTCCTTTGTCACACACTTTTTGTGTACAGTAGGTTAACCATTAATCATAGTGTGTTTTAGAGTAAAACTGAAAAATAAAAGTACTGTATAAATGCAATCAGTGCCATAAAAGCATAAAAGGGACACTGGTCAAACTGATTTCCAGACAATCTCTTTCAGGATTTTCTGGTAGACTGCAGAATTCATGGTTCCATCAATTATGGCAAGTCGTCCAGGTCCTAAAGCTACAAAGCAGCCCCAGAACACCACACTACCACCATCATGTTTGACTGTTAATATGTTCTTATTATGGAATGCTGTGTTAGTTTTACACCAGATGCAATGGGACTCATGCCTTCCAGAAAGTTCAACTTTTGTCTCATCATTCCGCAGAATTTTCACAAAAGTCTTAGAGATAATAAGGAAATGTGAGACAAGCCTTTGTGTTCTTTTTGGTCAGCAATGGCTTTTGCTTTGGAACTCCTCGATGGATACCATTTTTGTCCAATCTTATTGTTGAATCATGAACATCCACCTTAACTAAGGCAAGTGAGGCCTGCAGTTCTTTAGATGTTGCTCTGGGTTCATTTATGACCTCCTGGATGAGTCATCGTTGTGCTCTTGGAACAGTGGTGAACCTTCCCAGAAGTGGCTGGCCTAGCAAAACTATTTCAAGTTTTCTCCCTTTGTGGACAATGGCTCTTACTGTGGTTCGCTGGAGTCCCAAAGCCTTAAAAATGGCTTTGGTGGCAGTTCACCCAATAATCAAATGTCACCTAATTACATCAAGTGTCAATGATATGCACTTTCAGATCTAATAGAAGTGCAATTTTATTATTTAATTTAGTGGGTGTTATAATATGTGCAAATGAGTGGCCTGTACTGCAGAAATCTACAAACTGTCATAAATAAAGCAATGGTTTTGGCCTGTCACATAACACAAAAAGGAGAAATTGATAAGAAAAAGTGGACGAACAATCAACTCGGCAGACCAGACCAGCAAATATAGCAGGCACCCTAATTGCATTTAAACACGTTTTGTCTTATCCTGCTTAATCTGCAACAGCAACATCCTTTACAAAACATTTTGGCTTTTTGTTTTTGATTTTAAACACTGGATGTCTAATAATATACAACCACAGGAGCTAGGCTTTATTTGGGCTGTCAGTCTCCATCTATTGTACATACAAATCCAAAGATATCTTGCTATCATCTTTGATTCAGTCTTACATTTTGGCAGAAAATGCCTTCAGCTGAAGACAGCAGACATTTCTGGAAATTCTCCTTGAAAATAAAGCCTCAAGAACTAACACTGGTCCCAGCAGGAGTGGCTACATATCCCCTGTACATTCACAGCATCTATACAGTTGTTGAAAGAGAAAAAGAAAGGGTCAATACACTCTTTAATGTGTTCAGATAGGTAACAAATTTAACTAAAGGTTCTAACAATAACCTTTAGTTAAAGCTAAGACATAAGAGGTATTAAACATACCTGTGATTCTACATGCTGACGTATGCCACATTATGGCACAGCTGTAAAATAAGAGAATATTTGTCTCCTTGCTGGTGCATTTGTGTGAATGACTAAGAAAAGCAGATAAGTAGACAGACAGAGAAGATCCATAGAAAAAACACTGAAGACTGTGGAAGCAAAAACTGACCGCAAGCTACTCAAGAAAGTAAAACTATAAAAAGAACAGCAGTAAAATAAACCTGTGCAAGATGGGAATTTCAGGCAGAGTCTGAGCTCTGCTGTTTCTATCAGGGTGTTTGGCAAATCAAGGACGATGGCAACTTGTGCATTTTTCCATCACATTCAACAGCACAAACAGAATTATTCATGCCAGACTGTCTCTTTCACAGTTTCAGTGAAATTCTGACTGAACTATTTGTGCTAAAATGAATATGCTAGCACGTAGGGTTTACCTCTACCAATGCATGTGCATCAGGTGACTGTTTACCAGCACGCAGTGCTTATCGACTCTCAGGTCTTCTTGAAATTCACATTTGAGTTTCCTAATCTGATTTGTACTTGTTCAAGTACAGAATGGAAGAATTCTGGTATGTTTTCTCTTTCACAAAAACTCATTCAAAACTGCTTTTGTGTGTCCTTTTTGTTATCCAAGAAAAAAATAAATGCATCACATAGTTGTTGCTGCACTGAAGGACTGCTTTTTTTATTCTGTGTACTCTTTATTTAGTGTTCATTATATTTTTTTGCACTACCAAAAGTATTACTACCAAGATCTGAAATGAGACAGAATATCAGAATTGTTGCTAGTGATTTGCCTGTGTTTTGTTTTGTTTTTTTGGTTTGTTTTTTTTACTTTTGTTTAAATATAAATCTTATAAAGGACACATATTTGCTGACATAAATTCTAGCTGCACAAATAGTAAATGGCTCCATAAAGGCGAGGGGACCAAGAAGGTGTGTCAGTGAATAAGGTGAAAGTAGGCGATTCATAGACGTGAATTGTGCAGGACGTTAAGCATCTGTGTTGGGGTATGATGTGCTTAAAATTTGGTTTTAAACACTGTGCTGCTCAACTTAAATCCCCAAGATGTGGTGGTGACAGCACCACAGGTCACATCTTACTATAGGTACTCATTTTGGCAGCTGAGAGACAGAATTCTCATGGTCTGCTGTTTTAGTGATTGCAAACCTTTTCAGCATTATGTGTTCATGTCATGCCAGTGTAGCAGCTTTGAAGTGAAGTGAATTTAATTAGGCAAGTGACTCCAGGAGGGAAAGACAGAGACATAGCATCAGCATGTTTCAGACAGAACTCTAGAAACTACTGCTACCACTATAAGCACTACAGTACTAATACTTGAAGATTGACATGGCACTAATGAAACAGACAAAAAAACCTAGTAAGAAAAATATTTGCAATTGTGATTTTATTGCCCCTAAACGATTCACTTCCATTTGAATAAATGCCCAACATATTTTACAAGTATTGTTTAATTCAATTGAAAGAATACAGTATATCCTGATTGAGAAGTATGAAGAACATCGCGCATATGACTGTCGCACAAATCATTTTATTGTTAACCTTGTATGCATGTGGTTCAAATTGTAGTCCACTCCAGTTATGATCAGTGACATAATGTCATGACAACTCATCCGTGTATGTATGTATTCCAGTTTGCACCAATATAGTGGACTGATTTGATATCTTCTTTATTCCTTTACTTTATTTGATAAGCACCTTTGTGTTCTTCATTCTGACATCACAATTCTGTGGTCCTTGTTAAAAGTTCCCTGCAACATTTCTTACCTTAGCATGAAGGCACCGCTACTTCTTTTTCCTTTCTTCTCATTCCCCTACAGCTTCCATAATTACCCCCCTCTAACAGTGCATGTCTCTTTTCTATTTTTTTACATTGACTACCAAAAAAACAGTCCTTTCATCTTATCCTCAATTTAAATGACTGTCCTCCTCCTTACTTTTTTCAGTCCACTAGAATCTCCCTCTCTTCTCACATCTTAACTTTGTTATTCTCTTTATTCCCTTTATCCCTCTATAGCTTCCATGTAGGCTTTATCCCTCACTTTCTCTGCCCAAAGATCTAGAAGCCGCCTCTCCTCTGTTGGTCCTCCTGACTGTATTTTTTACTGTTCATTGTGAAAACTTTCCTCTTTCTTTACTTCTTATCTGCAACATTTAATTTAAGTCCAATTTCATTTATTATTCAATCTGACCATCAAGGTGAATTACAACACTGTCAAACAGCTACAGTACACTATCTATTGCTATAACTGCAGCTTTCTGACTCTAAATATTTTTGTTGTCTTATCTCTGGTCGTTGAACATGTAAAAGCCATCTACTAAAGCCCATATTCATCCTTGCTGCATGGTTTCCCGGACATATACATTTAGCTCTAGTAACATACTTGTGAAAGCCCAGCTCTGTTTCAGGCTTTATATCATAGGTGCACAGGTTTCACTAACAAAGCGTACAAAAAGTGACAATGCAGTCAAAATCCAATACAATCAGAGGGGTGTGAAAAGACAGTGTCGACAGGCGTGCAGGGAGAAGCCATTAATTAGCAGGAAAAACAACAGATGATAAAGAAGAAATGAGAAGACCAAAGAAAAAGCTGAAAGAAAATGTATGAAAAGGGAAGAAAATTAAAAAAAAACAGCAGAGCAAACCAGACATTGTTGTACAGTTGTCTGCTGCACTGGGTGCACACAGCTCTGCTACTCCTGAGACAAGCTGAACATTTGGGACTGTCATCACAGCCGGGCAGCAGACCTGAGTGGAGTCCTGGTTTTTTACTCAGATCTGGCAGTCTCAGCTGCTTCACATCCATCTGACAACAGCCACAACAGTTATCTGAGGACTGAAGCCCATCTCTCAGTGAGAGTGTGGTTGTAATATGCTGATAATAATATGCTGATAATAATATGCTATACATGTGATATGCTGAAGCATTTTACCTGCTGTCCATGATTGGCAATGCAAAGTAAGTTCCTCTATGAACTACTCCAGAATATTAAATTGTGCTCTAGGTGAACATTGGGCTGACGATCAAGAGTTCATCCTTGCATTGCTATTTTTTAAGTCCAGGTTTTGAGACTTTCACAGCTACTTAAAGGTGATTTAATTGCCCATTACTTTTACATCAGCCCCTTAAACACGAAGGGGCTGATGGCAGACTACTGTAGCTCAGAATGACATGCTTACAGTATTATAAGCTAACTGATGGACCACTGACTCTCAGCTTCTTGGTAATTGAATGATCGTTGATTTTACATTTAAAGTCACTTTAAAATTCCCTCTGTCCCACATGGCTTCTTCACTCAGACATGCTGCTGTGGCCTGAGAGGTGTCGGGCTAACACAAACTGTCTCCACAAAGCAAAGGGGCACGGAGAAGCCAGCGGCGAGATGGGGAATGATGGAGAGAATGACAGAAAAAGATGACAGCAAACAAGAGAATTGATAAGTGCTGAAGATTACTTACTAATATAGTCCACCTTTCTTTTCCTCATGTCTTTAATACTGTTTCTTGTTGTCTACACAAACCTGTGACTGACTTGTAAGCTGATTTATTCTTTGCCTTTTGCATCTTTGTTTGTTCATTTATGTAGGACTTTGCTTTTCTGTTCATTTCCAAGCTGCCCTTACTCCATCTGCCCGTTCACATATTGTTCTGTACTGTAAAATAAACTAATTCATTCGTAATTCAATGTGTATACAGTATGTGTGTGTAAATATTTACTTACGGTATTTACATCTTGTCTGCTAAAAGGTTTCTAAGCCAACTCTAGAGTGTATGAAAATATAAGGCAAGTCAGTTTGGGCTTTAAAACATTGTGTTTTAAAGTAAAGGTAAATGAGATTTTCTCCATTGGTACCTATAGATCTGTCTTTGTCAATAAGACAGTTTCTCTTTTCAAAGTTTTCTCACAATTACCCTCATAGCAGTGGAATAAGAACGTGATGAAGACTGTGTGAATTCAGCTGGTGGTGGCAAGGACAGTTTGGACTAAGTGATGACATGAAGTCTAATCTGTCTACAGGCCTTTTAGGTAAGATCTCATCACGGGTTCAGCTGTTGTCAAAATCCCAAACTGTAGTCCACTGAAAGACTGGATCACATCGCTAACATCCAACAATATGAATGGGTGAACAACTGAACATAATGCAGTTTATTTCTTTCATCTGCATATTAATTCATATATTTATTTAGAATATTTAAATTGGTTTTCTAAACTGAATGACGGTTTAGCTTTAGATAAGCAGACAGTTATTTGATGTACAGTATTTGATGAAAATGCATTTTAAGAAAATCAGCCTGTACTGAAAAAATAGTGAATATTAAATTATTCAGATGAAGATGAACAACAAAACTTAGGGCATCCCTGATTATCCTGTCTAAAAAAGCTGGTTAGACTGATGATAATTGTTGATTATCGCCTCAATTTAAAAGAACAGAATGACAAAATATGAGCTGAAAACTTTAAAGCCCATCTTTAGTCAAAATATTATTACAAACATAAACTGAACCTGTACACATTATAGACACCCTTCATATACTAGTGAAATCAACACTACAATATAAACCTTGTGCTACATGTGCTAAAGCATACTGAGTTTATGTATATTTTCTGATGGGTAATGCATACCTTAATTTGTTCTACGTACGTGTGTGTGTGTGTGTGTGTGTGTGTGTGTGTGTGTGTGTGTGTGTGTGTTTTGCGGCCACTGATTTATTTGTAAGCCATGTGTGAACTGCACCATCAACACTGATTTGCATAACCCCACTTATCATGCATATAAATTTTTGCATGTGTGATCAT
>OMLM01001785.1:6623-24277 GCA_900302695.1 Helostoma temminkii | reverse complement strand
TGACAGAAAAATGAATCAAAGATTCATATCCATTATTTGTTATGAGTTTCAACATGGATCAGATGTCCTACGTGACTTAATGGATTAGCACCATTTACAGTATGCCCTGTATTAAATTAAATATTGGGAAATATTTCCTAATGTACATTTTTAAATAGATTACTGATTATTAACTGATTGATGAACTGATTATGATGGCTAGTAGTTGGTTTGTTGTCGTACACGTTTTCTGATAATTTGATGCTTGTCGATACAACTAATTAGTTTTTATTCAATTTAAGCGATTAAGAGTGTTGCCCGTTCATTCTCTTATCTTGCATATAATTCATTATAGCCAATATCGCAATTACAAATATGACTGTTTTTAGCGATATAGATTACTGGTTACCAAATATAGTTTTTTTCATGTAGCCCCTTTGAATCCACAATCCACATAACTCATATGTGAGTAATTCCCCTGTAGCTGTAGCTAAGAAAATGACTAAATAAACCTTGTATCACCAGAAGCTGAGAGAATTTTCCATTATAGCTAAAAAATAAACAGAGCTGTAAGGTACACCAGTCAATTCAGCGCTTTAAGGAATTGGTGTTATGCATGTTTTTACATTAAAGGGAATTTAAAGGAGAAAATGCAGGCACAGCACTGTACTGGTACTTGCCTGTTTAACATAAACTACTGTGGTTTTAACACATTGAGTGGAGGATTTTCTCTTTATTATTGTGCCTTGGTGGCTTTTATGACATCTGCACCACACTATGTCCACACCAGTGCAGACACGGATAACTTGAAACAACTTAGAATTTCTAACAGGTTTTTGAGGTCTGTATTTGCCTCAGGCATTTTCTTACTTTTCTCTCTAAAGTATTGGTATAGTAGCTCTCATCTCAACTCATTTGGTGATATCTAATTGAGTGTGGCTGACTGATGGTTGAAATCCTTCCTCTTTCTCCATTTTATTTTCTGGGGGCTGGTGTTTCTAACTTTCACTAATTAGTGCGACTGTGGCTCAATAGCAGCTGATCAATGGTGTTCAGATGCCTAGTGATAGCGACACACCGGGGACCAATCCACACAGCTGTCACATCAGCCACATCGGCCTGTCAACCTAGATGACAAATGCTGTCACCACTTGAAGACAAAATAAAATCATCATGTATAAAAAGCTTCTAAAATGCTATATTCTGTCACTGACAGGACAGGAGATAATTATGCCTTATTTGCTGTTCTTTATTTGACATCTTCATTTGATAATCTGTGATATTGTTGTTGCTTTTATTTTGGCAATGTATACTTGACCCCCCAGTGACCACTTTTCAATGAAATACTGAGACCAATGCATTCTACGTTTATTTATTTTCTTCTTGTCAGATTTAGCTACAGAAATTCATCTGTGTTTAGCTTTAGTGACTGGTGTTTACAGCATCTGATTGTTCTTTTTTATATACATGTGTTTCAATTAGTCAGTCCACCAATTGAGTCCTGGTAGACCCTGCAACTATTGGGTGGATTGCCACAAAATGTGGAAGTCTTACTTTTCTCCCCAGGTATATTTTAAGGCTAAAGGAAAATCAGTTGCCTTTGAATTCACATTCCCCACTATATAAAATACGTTAATTTGATGAATCACCTGAAGTTCCAGTGCCACAAACGACTATCATGTTTATGTAATCTGTGATTTCCTCATCATTCTCTGTTTTCCTCATCTGCATTTGTCAGGCTGCCAAATTATTAGTCATTTTTTGGTCTGTGAGCTTGAAAACACCCCTTTTGTATGATTTCAACATGTTTCTTACAATTTGTTCTTGCAGTCTCCTAAAATTACAGATTACAATTTCTTTTCAACAAGATGACAGTGTGTTCACAGTTAACATAAATGACAAGTTTCCAATAGGTTGATACGTAACATATCCATTAAATGTCCACAGGCAACATTTGTCTGCCAAAATATCCGATCCACAACATCCCTTTTCTCTTCTGTGAAAATATCCAATCTTGCAGTTCAACACCCAGATACAACTTAATTACAACTTTATTAACATGTTTTATGGTTGAGTTCAGGCACTCACAGCACTGGGTTAGGAGCAGGGAAAGACTGTTGGCTGGGTATCAGTAAAAAATCATTTCACACACAGCGTCTGCATAAAAAACACTACACAAAGTACTTTTCATGTCTAAACCCAGCCTCAGGACTGTGGTCTCAAACTCAGGTCTGCAGCTTCAGTTCTACACAGAAACCTATACGCCTACCATCAACCCCAACCACGTCCTTGCAACTCACTACCTGTTAAATCATATGAGATTTCATTCATTCACAAACTACGTTGCCTTTTGACCATTACATTCGCTACAAAAATGTAATCATGATTGCAGTTCAAGTTGTATAGGAATGTAAATTTTAGGAGACAGAGTTAAACTACAAACACAAACATGCAAAGGTCTATGCCTAAAGAAGGTACTACAACCCTGCCAGTAATTCTTCTACCTTGTTAGGTGCATTAGAAGAATTATCATGGTTTATATACATGTATTGCCTGTATTTCTCTGATACTAACATAGTAATTACAATTACAGTACACAGTTTTCCCTTCATTAATATGGTTTGTAGTGAATGACTAGCTGCAAGTACAATAACAGAGAACTGAGCTCTTTCATATTCCATACCACTGAAGCATGAAGATTCAGTAACATTTACAGAACCTGGTTCCACTAATTGGGCGTGGGTTAAAGGAGGACTCCCCTCCTGTCAAAATATAAACCTCTGTGTCACTCCCAACAGGAACTATCCAGGGTTACAAAAACAAACAAAAGAAAAAAAACCCATAGTATTTGCTGCCACAATTTACATAATAGCATAAGAGATCCCCACTAATGACTAGTTGGTCACACACATGCATTCGAAGTGCCTGTCACAGATAATGTTAAAGACTTATTGAAGGTAGTGAAATATAACTTAACTAGATGAACTGAAAGACAAATTCTATGATAATTATTTAAAATGTGTTTCCATTAAGCCATATTCCATTTTTCTTTACACAGCAAGCTTTAGCCATAGTATAAAACTTTTATGTTTGTGTGGTTACATTTAAAATGTCCTGAAGGAAATATATTTATACCATAGAAATAAACAGATATGCAATAAATTCACCAAATATACTACATGATTAGCACCTTCACAGCAACAGGAGCTTCATATATTTTGGCAAAGGACATACAGACCATCATGGACACTCTGGCTACTATGGCAACTGCCCTGATGATCTCCATGTGTGCAGCAGAGTCATTTTCACTGCCAGAATAAACTTCTTTCTGTGCCAGTTAGTGTGTACCATAGATGTATACTGTCTCTGAGGAAATGCTCCTATGGATATTGCAATACGTCCTTCATGGTGGTCTTGTTGTCCTGAATTTTGCCTCTGTGTAATACAGGTGCTTGTCATCTTCATGCACTAGGTTGTACCTCTACAAAGCACAATACAATGGGAATAATTACCTTGAGCTTGATGTTCTCAGATCATCTGCCAGTAGTCAGCGATGAAAGCCTGCAATAAACAAAAATGCAAAAAAAATAAAAACAAGTTGAATCAACCATCAGTGTCATACATGGAAGAAGGGGCTGGGCCCTGCCTGACACACAAAGATGAGAGAAGGACAATTAGAAGCTAGTGTCCCTGATTGGTGCATTTGTCTACATCAAAGAGAGCTAAGTAGGAAATGAAGCAGCTGGGCAGGCTTTACATGAAGGAACAAAGCAGTAAAACACAATCATGGACATCAATCAATCAATGTGGCAACACAGTGAGCTCATATATGAACCAGCATCTTAAAAGTAGCCCAATCCTCTTAATGTAAGGAGTATTTCAGTTCAAACTGAAAAAAACGTTGAGTGGGTGGAAGCAGGAGATTGGTCAGAAAAAATGGGTATATGACGTAAAGACCATTGGTGGGCCTCTGAGGCATGCTGGGAAGCTCTGGGCAGGAACAGCAAAATTTGTAATTTTGGCTGTTTACTAAACAAGCACCATCAGATTGCTCAGTGTGAGACTGCAGCAGCAATGAACAACCCCCAAGTATGAATCATTGTAAAGGGATCAGTGTGACACAGCATTACAGCCAAATCAGACTGAAAACACTTAATTTGTCCTCCTCCTGTATTATACATTAGTTGCAATAAGGCCAAAATCTAAGATGGATTTCAACTATGGATGTACTGTTTGTTTGCTGACGCAAGTAATGCCAGCGTAGTCAACATCATTGTTCACTATTCGTTGCATACTTTGTCTATATCTGGAAGATTCAAAAGCTTAGCCACGAGGGGGCAGACTAGAGACTAATCATCACTGACAAACAATTTATTCCTTGTGAACTTCCGCCTTTGCAAAACATAAACAGAAGTCATGGCAACAGAGATTAATGTTAACAACTGAGAAAACAGCAGCAATGACTTAAATGGCATATATGTAGATGTGGATAGTTGTGGAGAAACTCAATGTTTTTTCGACACTACTTTTGCGGTGATTAAAGGGCAAAGATGTTAAAAGTCTTGCAAAACCATAAGAGTCACAATGCTGTCCAGTTTGCTGATTTTAAAACTAAACTTTTTTGTTTCTAATGAGAAATGTGTTACATGAGGTAAAAGTGTTGAGTTTTGTAATTGTATTTGTGACAAAGCTTGTAAACTTTGAGTAGAAACTACTGAAACAGTTGGAGTTAAATTGGCAACTGAATTACAGAGAAGAGTGATGGCTGTCAAACTGCCATTACAATTTCTTTCAGCACCCCCACGTTACGTGTAACTATTGAATGACGTGTCAGTTATAGTGTAAGCATTAAAAGCTGTGATGACAGTTGGAGTGTTTCAGTGAAAGCATACTAAATACCAGTAAAATTATATGAAAAGCAGATCTGTGAGCCTGTCAGCTGATTTGTAAGTGCTAAAAGTAGCTGAACTCTGTTTCTCACTGACATATAATGGGTGAAAGTCACTCAATCCATATTTAAATCTGTTTTTTTAGCTACAGAATGTAGCAATTGTCTGTAGTGATCAGTGATTTTAATTCTTTTCAGGCCACACAAAGGATTTCTATGGGCCCTACATGAAATACATATTAACAGGAAAAAAAGAGGTAGGCTAAGTCTAGGTGTGACATTGGTCTCCTCTCTTCTTGTGTATAAATGCAAATGTTGTAGGGTGATGTTGTTGCACTATATTTTGAACTGGACAACTTGTAAAAGCCCATGATTTATGGTAAGACTTTTTTTTGATGGCTATAGACCAACTTCCGATTTTTGCAGTAATGCTTTGTTTCTACACAACACAACACAGAGTCAGACCCACTACACAAATACAGGAATTAGTTAAACTATAGAATATTAGGATATTAAAGCTTTGCTTGCTAGTCATAGCCAGTATTTTGTATCCAAAGAACTTCTAAAATGTAGTTTAATGTCTTGCAGGAGCAAGGGATCAGTAGAGCCAAGCACCAGTTGTAACCACAGCCACTTATGTGGGGTCCCCATATCTACCGGTGGTTGCGGCTACATTTCTGAACATTTCTGTTCTGGTCCTCCTGTAAATTAAATGCTATCCAGAATAATCTCCTTGTAATTTAAAGTGGATGCATACATTTTTTTTTCCATATGTCCATTTTTTTTTAAACTGAGGCAAGTAAGTAAAAAATACTTTTACTAATCTGATATATTCCAACATATTGAACAGGATGATGGAAAAATAGTAAAGCCACAGTAGAAAGGCTATAGTTTCATATATTTGTAAGGTTGGAGATATACTCCCTGTTAACTATGCAGTCAGAAGAATGGACGTTTACAAAAAGATGATTAATTTTCAGCCAGGATGGATTAGGTCCTGGGCTGACGTTTTTAAACCTCCAGTCAGACAAGCTATGCAGACATGCATGGAAGCATGTGAACAACGGCCCAAATGACTCAGCCATAAACTATAAACATTGGTCTACAGCGAGTATACCTCTAGTCCAAGTCGCTTTAGATAAAAGCATCTGCCAACTTGATTACATGAAAAAGTACAACCCAGAAAAAGTTGCATAAAAATGGGCTACTGTAAAGTCAACATGGTGAAGCTTTCATTTCCCACCGTCCCCTGTAATGTTAATCCTGTGTGAATAGGGCTAAACTGTAAATGTTGACAGCTCTTGAAACAGAAAATGTAAGGTAATGAAACAGCTCACTACAGTTAGTGTGGTGTCACACACTCTAGTGCTGAACATTCTGTGTAACACACAATGACTGAATTTTGCTCTGACAACGGTCTGCCACGGCAGCAGAGCTGTACCTTCACAAACTGTAATTTTAAACGTCAAATTGTCCTAAAATGAGCTGCTTGATGGAACTCTATTCCTCTCATCTCAACATCACTATTATTAGATTTGCTAAAGAATGAGGTCATCCTAGAAAAATAGTTGCTTTTACTCCATTCATTTTCATCCATCTCAGTCAATCTGTAGCAGGACATTACTACTTAGCAAATTAGCTTGCAAATAATTCAAACTGACCCCACCACAAATCCATGATTTGACTCATGAGTGACAAATACATTTAAATATCAACAAAACTCAAATTGTCATATTCTTTGGAAATTCTAGTCTATAATCTGCATGACTGAAAACTTCCTCTTCCATCAGGTAAGATGACCAAACAGAGGTATTTAATAAAACACTTTTTGACTGTAAACATCTGTTCAGTGTTATACCAGTTTATTGTCGTGAATCTTAGTCTTGGAATACATCATATTATCAGTGAGGGTATGGGAATGTATGGGTCTGTATTGGAATCAATGATGAGCCATCAATCAACAAAATCTGTCAGGTTATTCATCTGTTAGACTGAGTGGAAGTAAAAGCGGTGTTCATTTGTCTTCACTGTGCTTAGATGTGACTTTGACATGCCGGCGGCTTTAGCCAGTACAAGATGAATGGAGATGAATGGATGTAAACGTACACTGACAGAAACACACACACACACGCCTGTTCCTGAGATTCGTGCTGCCTGCTGTACTATGGCAAGAAAAGATTGGCAGGTAATCTGTTACAATTAGTACCACTGTATTTTGACTTTGGTAAAGTTTTGTGTGCAACGACCCTAATCGGTGGAGACTGGTAAAGATGTTGAAATGTTAGTGTACTGTTTTGTGTGTATGTGTTCATGTCTTTGTGAGGAACCAACTATAGACATTTCAAGGTAAAAACTAAGAAAACAAATATATTTTGTCAAATCCCCACTTTGTGTGACACATTGTAATATAATAGTAACAGTATACCTGACTGCATAACATACAACTAATGGAATGTGGAATACAAGTAATGGAAATGGAAGTTTGTTGTTGTTGTTTTCTTTTCTTTTTTTCTGTACACCATGAAATTCAATTTTATTCAGGATGTGAATGAAGACCTTCAGCTTTGATTCAGTGGATTTGACAAAGGTGGGGGATTTGCCATTCAGTAATTACAGCTACTTCATACACACACGCACACTTTGGGTGGGCTCATATATAATGGAACAAATGGCTGACAAGCAGTGGCATGGCAATGTGAGGACTCATCCCTTGTTACTCCATGAGATAAAAGGCCTGGGGTTGGTTCTGAGTGTTACTTTTGCATTTGGTAGCCATTCACTGAAACCCTCAACATGAGCTCTGAAGAGGTGTCTATGCTATCTCTCCAAAGTGTGATTTTTTTCAGCCTAATGATGGCTTGCTTTACTTGCAAAGTAATTGTTAGAAAGGTCTGGATAATGACCCCCAAATACAATGAAAGCTACCAAAGTATTTATTAAACCAAACGAACAGGATATTGGACAGTCACCTGACTTCAATCCAGAGTAAACCCATGACTTTTACTTACCCATGACAAAACAATTGACTTTTAAGGAGATTTCAAGCATTATTCAAGTACCCGTACCTTTGTAATTGTATCTGTTTCAATATTTATGAGCTCCCAAACATTGAGGTATGTGTATGAAGATAGCTGTAAATCCCAAAAAGTTAAAGCCAAGTTTTTTCTTCATTCACATTGTGAATTCACTTCCAATTAATTGTGGTGGTGGACAAATTCAAAAAAACCTATCTCAGTACCATTGCTTATGCACCTCACTGTATCTGTACCTCATGATACTGACTGGATGACAGTTTCATGAGGTATTTCTGAAGCCAACAAACAGGACAACAAGACAGAACTGTAAGAGCCTTGTTTTTCTGGTGTGTTTCGAGATCTAGGCTACTTTGGTCAAAATTGTGTTATCATTAAGTGAACAATCTTTTATACATGAAGGTCCCCAAAATCACAAATTAATTCCAACCACAAATACATTGAATGTAATTTTTGCATGAATTATGCTCCATACATTTCTGTCACACCAGAGGCCAATGTGTGGTTAGGTTTAGGCACTTTCATTAAGATTAAGAATGTTACTCTACAATAGAAAAGTCTAAATAACTGCTTCCAGCGTTTCATAGGAATAGACGTACAACATATCTTCAGACATTTGGTTCATGCCTCTATAGGTAAATCACAAAAAGGTGTGGGAGGGTCTCTCAGGAAGAAAAGGCCTCAGAGGCTTTCATTTTATCATCTATTTTTATTTTAGCTGTTTGAAATTTAAACTTCTTCCTACTTAAACCCAGCTAACCTTTTGAACATTGCCTAAGTAGTACACTTCATTATTTGCTTTCAACATTGAACTCTGTTTAAATAATTTGTCCCTTGATGTGGACAAAGCTTCTGTAAATCTTTATGCTTGAAACATTAATGCCTCTTTATTAATGTTAATGCTCAGATATCCTCTAATTATGTAAATTACAGACCTATTTTCAAACAAAGTTCAGCTTTGAGTTAATTTGGCAAGACGACTTTAGCCCATTATTTATCTACAGCACGGTGGGAAAGTGAAAATTACAAGCACTGTTAAGGTTGTTTGCAGAGTGAGTAAAGGCTGTAATTGACTCATGAAACAAGTAAATTACACTGCTATGTAACATGAACTAACACAAGTGTTTGTTTTTCTGTCTGTGCTTATGAATGTAATTTGACACTAAATAATAGACATACACAAGTTAATATAGCATACTCATTAAGTGAGAAGCAGTATGTCAATATCTTGAACAGCTGCTCACTATTACCTATTTGCTACCTTCTTTAATGACAAACAGAACATGACATATTTATCAGATCAATATTAAGTGTATTTGTAGTATAATTGTAATAATTTAAAATGATTATTTTTGTTATGCCGTAGTTGTTCTTTATGAACATTAGAATTCACATTTTGTGTGCAATATTTCACTTGTGTATTGAATCAAAGTGATGGATTTTTGTTTGTAAAGCTTTTCAACCAGTAGCTAACATGCCCGTGAATTTTACTTTTAGAAAGTTCTATTTATAATTTGTATATGTGCTTTTTATTTTCAGCTGGGGTTTTGCGGAAATTTTGGGGGTTTTGTGTAGAATTATTCACTAAGATTTTTACAGAATTTAACAAGCTACCTGTTTCTCTCTTGCTGTGTTGCTGTTTGTGTTTCACGTGCAGCCAAAAGTGGCTACTGTTGCTCTGCTAACGTGCTGCTCATGCTACCTCGCCTTAATCTGAATTCAACAAGTAAATTCTGACTGCTTTTGAAACTCTGGATATAACGTTTAACCACACAGCTCTACCAAGATGGCCAGGCTACGCCTGTTAAAAATCATGTTCAAAATAAGGTTTATTTATGTTTAGGATAGGCACCTCTTTGGATCCAGATACTGACCAGAGTATCTACTAAGTGATTTTCTTGCACTTGTACCCTTAGTACAGAGAACAGAAATCTGTTTCATGATGGTTTGCTTGTAAGAAACTGTCAAACATGGGTCATTTAGTTAGAACAAATTAATCATTCTATCCTTGCTTACTCTGGGAACTAGACAGGGCCTCTATTAACTCTGGATAGATCACATTAATTGTCCACTTACTAAAAGGTTATGCCTAGAGAATATCATGCATTAACCCTATGATCTTTTTACATGAAAAACGTGTCTAGTAAGTAAGTTGGTCACAGTAGGTAAATGTCATCTTTTATTCCTACAACTTGCAATCTACTTTTTGGAGTTAGTGCGCATTTTAAGGAAATATATGAGTCTCCTGTGTCAATGTCTTTTATATATTAATTTCGAAGACATCCTTCAGGGTTTGTTAAGCATTTGCAAAAAAAAAAAAAGTCAGTCTCAACCTTGTGACTTCTTTGTGTACAAGTGAGACGAGTTTGGTTTCAGCTATAGAAAACCTCCTACAGAGCCAAACATCACATAGACACCAGCAGATGAGTCCTACTGTGTCAAATTCATAAACTGCCAAACCCCCACAGAGCTGTGGGTTTGTTTCATCCATCAATAAACCAACACACAAACACACACACACACAATTTGTATTACTTGTCAGAACTATCCATGTCTTTCATCTCTTAACCCAAACTCCCTGTGCCATAAACTGAAATCCTGCTCTTGACTTGAAATTTCAAGAGTTAACGTAATCTCTTCTTTGATGAATATCTGCCTTTTATAATTGATGTGTGGCTCATCAAGAAGGCAAACAGCTGGAAAAACACGGGGCTCCTGGGAATTAAAGGAAGGCCTTTCCTCCATTATGTGCAGGAAAAAATCTCTCGCCATTTGCATTTTTCAGCGTTTTTAACATTCAAAATAAATGCAAAAAATTAAATGAAAAATAACAATCACCAACTATCCATACACTACTTTCTTGACAAAAATCAACAATCAAAAATGTCTGTGTGATTATTCTTATAGGTCACTGTACACTCTGTAATAACATAAATGATGGTAGAAATAAATAAAGATTTTTATGTTGGTATTTTGTATGTTAGTATTGTGTAAAAATGTTCCACAAAGATGTTCAACAGTCCATTTAAAAGTACCCTGCTGGCAATATGTACATCAGTTACCACATCTTATATATCTTGTAGATACATTTATTAACACCAACAATAAACTTTAAGAACATCTTCATTTAAGATTTAGGTACTCAAGAAAAAATAAACATCTTTTCACATTAACCATATTTGCACTCTGGGATCCTTACTTCAGCCCATTAAATGAAAGACAGCAAAAAATATTTAAAAAGTGGAAAATGTTTATGGAGGTTTTAGTCGCATAGCAACAGCAGCTCACAAATAAGTCCTCAAAGTATTTGTGTGGCGCCGCTGGCTAAAAACAGACTCGGAGTCGGCCATGAAATGTACAGCAGTAATAAATACAAGCAGACCTGTCCTCACAATACCCTCCTGCCACCTTCCAGCAGGTCCAAAAAACAGGGCGGACTGGCACACTTAGGTGTTCTGGACCCTCTAAAGACTGATCAGAAAGGACAAAACCCAGTGATCAAGTGTCCAGAGAAATGGCACTGTAGTAACTCTAATTTGACTTCACTTCCTGGATAAGTGAGTGAGAGTGAAAGTTTAAAGCTTGAATCAAATAAAGCGGGCAAGAGGGGGAGACCACAGGAGTGGGGAGCTTGACACAATTCATCGCTCAATGAAGGAAAGAAATGGAAGGAGCGCAGTGAGAAACAAGTGGGGGAGAAGGAAACAGATGACAAGAATAATGGGAGGGATTCAAAGCTGTAGATCTGACAGCACTACCAGGCAGAATGATGGATGCAGGTGAATGTATGCTTTTTTCCCCCAACAAGCCACTGCCTTAACAACCTCTCTCCTTGAAAATCGCGAGGATCACATATGTGAGTCATCGGCCGTCATATGCCAAACAATGCACGCACTCAATACTCTTTCTCTGCTGTTATGATCACAGCCACACACACCAGCTCAACACACACAACATTAATCACTGCTACAGTCTAGAAGGGAATCTGCCAGTGTATTTCCCTCAGGGCAGCAGTTCTTCTACTGTTTCAGCTCAGCACCCTCACTGGGTAAATGTAGCTTTTCACCCTGAGACATAAAAGTCTACTGTCTGGCTGTGCGATTGAATGACTGTGTATCTTTGTAACACTGTGGTTGTGTTGAAGTAAACAACTGTACCTCAGCTATAGTGACATTACTGACTGAATGACACTATAGCTTACTGAAATGTTATGGCAAAATTATTAGTGCAATTATAATTTGGGTCAGGTTTTAGTATTTACAACTGCAATAAAAAATGTTTGGAGGAGATGGCTTTGTTACACAAAATAATATGGTGCACAGCACACCCACACACTTACACTTTTCTCAGAAAGCAGTACTTTGCTTGTGCTTTTGGACCAATGAATGATGACAAGATTGCAGATGAATGTAGAAAAAAATTCCCTCTGGTCATATTTATTTGCTTTAACTTATTTACATCCATTAACGTGCTTAGATTATGCAAATGCAAATGTGAATCTACTCCATATGTTCTTGCATAAGCTAGAACCTTGTTTTGTTCATTTGCAGATGTACAGTACAGATATATCAGTGCTTTGCAAGGAACAGCTATCACATATGTGAGGCCCGGTGTTGGTTGGGTTACAAGAACTGCTTGTGTATACAGTGTGCTCGTGTCTATATGTAGCTCCTGTATCCTAGAACAATGCCTGACATCTGTGAGAGAGAGAGAGAGTCAGAGACGTGTCTACAGATGTATCAGCATCAAAGATTTTTGACTGTTTTGTTGAGAAAAGAACGACTGACTGTACTTGGGTCATCATGAATACAAGTCAGAGAGGAGAATAGCAGTATTCAATGACAATGCAATGAGAATTGAGGCAGCAAAGGAGGGAGAAGAAATTATTATATTATGAAGCTGGTCTCACAAAGCACTTCCCAAAGTCCCCAGTTTAATTAGAAAAAAGGGTTACATAGCTGTTACTTACAAATATTATGAACAATAAAAGCTGGCAAGAATTGACATTAATCAGAATTTTTTTTTACAGTAATTTGCAAATGTTAAATTTTAAAAAAAGCTCTGCACTGAGTTTAAGCTGCCATACTCCTGTGTGGTTGGGGTATAGCAGTGGACTCCAGAGAGACTGTGGACATGAGTGTGTCTGTCTGAGGATTCTGTGAACCTCAGTGCGAGCCTAAACACTTGTGAAAATAAGCAAGTGTGTGTTGTTTGTCAGGTAAATGCAGCCCTCTCACTCTGACTCAGCACCAAAGAGCCCATATAGCCTGTGCCTCTCGTCTCCTCTCTGACACGAGTCTCTCCTCAACACTAATGGTCCATCAAAGTTCTCAGCCTCTGCTGTCCTTTTGTCACTGCTTCATGTGTCACTCTGGTTTTCTCAACACCTTTTCTTGACCTTGTTCTGCTTCTGTCCTGTTGTACCAGACTGTGTCTCTCCTTTGTAGTTAGTCCATTTAACCATGCTGCCTCTGTCATTTCATTTTCACCTCATTTACCATCCTTTCTCACCTTCCCCCATTAAGTTCTGGCAGAACTGAAACATGCAGAATGAGGTTCAGTGTTAGTACATGCAAACATAACTTGTCCATTAATTTTACCTTCTCACTGTTTGTTAGCATTACCACCTATGATTTAGATACATATTGTCCTGATGTTCTCAGCTGATGGATTTAAAATTTTAAGCTTTAAATGGAAATACTGTCGTATAACAAAAACTAAAAACTAAGAACTGATCTCACAAGGTATTTGCTGGGAGGTTCTAAAAAAATAACAATCTGAGACGTAGAGAGAGATATAGTTATAATTTAAGAGAAATATGAGAAACAAAGCTTATTTATATGATTAAGAATTATTTAATTTTTACATTTTAAAGATTGAAAAGGGTTCTAGTGTGAAACGAAGAATCTTTATGACCAGACGGTGGCTTCAAGTTCTAAATCTGGCTGATGGAAGAAACAACACCCTTTTCTGAACAAAAGTGTTGCTGAAGGAGAAATTGTCAGGTTTGGACAGAAGCACTTGTGCCTTGTCTCATGTGAAACACCATCAATATTTTTAGCAACAGAGCTAAAGAAGCAGACACTGTCTCTACTTTTAAGACTAGACTTCCTTTTTGATAAAGCTTATAGTTAGAGCTGGCTCAGGTGACTCTGAACCAACTCCTAGTTATGCTGCTATAGATTTAGACTGCTGGGGGACTTCCCTTCGACACACTGAGCTCCTCCTCCTCTCTCCATCCACTCATACGCCACCACTGCCTGTTATTAACTTTGTTTCTTCTCTCTCCTGTAGTTGTCTCCCTCCCAGGTATCATCGGCCCTGAAGCTGTGTATTCCGGGTCTTCAGTTGCTGGCCCATCCAACCTGCCTGCCTGTTCCTTGTTGTTGTTATTGGTTGGTTGTGTGACCTGTTGTTCTTTTCTCTCTTTCTTTTAACTCACCCCAACCAGCTGAGGCAGATGGCCACCCACCTTGAGCCTGGTTCTGCTGGAGGTTTCTTCCTTTCATAAAAAGGGAGTTTTTCCTCTCCACTGTTGCCTAGTGCTTGCTCAAAGGGGGATTTGTTGGGTTTTCCTTATTATTTTGTTGTATTGTAAGGTCTTAAACCTTACATTGTAAAGTGCTTTGAGATGACTTTTGTTGTGATTTGGCGCTATATAAATAAGCTTGAATTGAAAATTAAATTGAAATCTATGTTTATAAGTATCAAAGCTATCTACTGGCTGCAATAATTTTAAAAGGAATTGAGAAGAAAATCATGGCAGTTTGTCAGTTTGGATGGATGAGTGGTCAGATCTTTACCACAGGTTTTCTGCCTTAACCTTATTTAAACCCAAGAAGCCACCAATTTATGGATCTAGTTAAACTCTCTGCAAAATTAATGAAATACCTTTGAGCAAAGTATTTACACTCCAAACAGATTATGCTATTCACAGGCCAACAATGAAGTAAGAGAAAGATCAGGCTATATGGAAGAGTTTAAACAATGCAGGAACTTTGCAAAATTAGGATTTTTCTTTTTCATGAGCTGTCATATTTCCAATCTTTCTCTCATTCTGCCCTTAACGATGCAAAAGACCCTCCAATTTTGCACCTTCTTATGAGCTTTCACTTCTCATTACACCATGCTCCCCTCTGCACAAAACTGAAGTTTGGGTGCTGGGCCAACACACTGCTTTCAGTAAAATTTGCTACATATTTTACAGCAGGCAGCCTCAGGCTATAAATCATCTTCTGTCAGCCTAGATGCATGAGTGTACTCACGCACTATGATGCTGTTTGTGTGTAATTATCGTAGCTCACAAACACCAATCCAAAGGTCAGATCTATCAGAAATGGTGTGCTTTTACATTTGGAGTATTTCCAGTCATCACATTCAGGAAAGGCTCTAAAAGATTGTCATTCATTGCATTTTCAATAGTGACTGTATTCATATTAGAAGAATTAGTTGACACTTTCAATTACAGCCACTGCACCTGATAATTACAGCCTAATTAGAGCGTGAGATGATAGAGACTGCAGCAGGATTTGCATGCAAGACATTAACTTGCACTGAGAATTGGTAGGAAGCTATTGTATATGGTCTATCTCTGCAGCCAGTTGAAGACATTTAGTTGTTCCTCTTTTGACCTGAGTTGCATTGCCATGTTTCATCAGTAGTGACATGTTTGAAAGACTTGTAGCAATTAGTGCCCATGGCCACCTTTGTTTTGTTAGTTGTTAAATTAAGGGAAAGATAAATAAAGTAACATCCATTGGTTGCGTGACTGAGATCTCTGTCTACTAACTCCTCACCTCTTGCAACATAGAAATAAAAATGTGCACTCACCTGTATCGTTGATGATAATTGGCATTCAGTGGACACTGAAATTGATAGACCTAATCCTGTTTTAAGAAATTGTGTAATTATTAATGCTGTTTTATGTAATAAATATAATATAAATAAATCTATCCATCCAGCATCCTAAACACTTTTCTGTTGAGAGTTGTATTCCTGCTGTCATTGGGCAAAAGGCAGGGTACACTCTGGACAGGTCACCAGTTCACAGGGCTGACATATAGAACCAACCATTCACACTCATGACTATGGGCAATTTAGAGTCATCAGTTCACCCAACTCCATGCGTTTGGAAGGTTGCAGGAAGCTGGAGAGCACACAGAAAAACTCACTTTGACAAAGGGAGAACATGCAAACTCCACACAGAAAAACTTGGGTCCTTCTTGTTTCAATTAATGCAGAAAACCAGGAAATAGCTCACTTGCTTTTTCTCGCAACTGTATAGACAAAAAGACAAGCTAAGAACTAGCACACTCCACTCTCCGTCTACATGATACACTATGTCAGAACTGAGGCACATTTCTCAGCATGTACCTGAATCACTGCACTTTCCAGCATAAACAAAGCTTGTAGGGACTCCTCAAACAGATCATGCTGAAAGCTGTGCTATAAATATTTCCATCCTCTCACAGTTTGGTGTCTATGGCCTGACAAAAATACAGGAGACTGATGTGAATGGCTGCATTTTGAAAAACAGATGATACTGTAGAATCCTACAGAGGTTTGAATCCTTATAGTGACATTTTGACTCGGACTGCCAACTTGAATCACAACAGATATATAGATAGAGAGATACACACATTTTATAAAGAACGTCACAGTGCACAGTTTGAAATCCTATTGTCAGAAATCAGGAAAATAAACACATTTAGTGTGGGCATTAATTTTAAAAACTGAAATAATGAGAAAATATTTCTTCAGCTGCCAATGACATGTCGTCAGAGCCACACCATAGTGTGACCAAAAAAAAGGAAGGAATGAATTGTCATAGAGTAAATAAACCAAATCAAAGAGATGTGACAATCAGAGACAGTGAGAGGATATTTTACAGCGGGTGATGTTATGTTGACGCAATGGAAGTTTTCGCCTGGACATAGACCCTGGCACTGGAATTACTGTACTGGATCCACTCTGTCAGGTCTACATGACAACCGCACAGCTGAAATGCTTTCTGTGTAGACAGCTGTCAGAGTAAGCGAACTTTCCCAACAAATGCTGAACACTATAGGTTGCAGGGCTGGTAAAATCATTAAAAAAACTGTCCACCCATTCAGTCACTTGGCAAGTATGTGTGGATATGATTAATTCAACACCATTTATTTTTGTTACGTTGAACTGTCTGCCAAACACAAACACAGACTTGTCTTGAACCATTTGCTCATGCCAGGTCAAAACAGATCTATTCACTCAACTAGTTGCTAAATGGAGCTGTGTCTTGAAAAAAAGAATCTTTGGAAAGAATGAATATGAACAGGAATGAAATGTCCACACTGGTAATCTGCTGGTCATTAATACTGACAGACTCTCAATGAAAATACACGCTTCAAGTTGCACTGTAGTGAAGTGAGTAAACATTTTGAGACAAACATTCAACTTGATTGCTGATTTGATTGATCAAGTAGTGGATCATCACCATGTTAATATGGGTGGCTAGACAGCCTTTTTTTTATCCCTCTTTACATATTCTTTGTTGTTATTGATTTTTTTGTTTGTTTGTTTTGTGTTTGTGTTGGTGTGGTTCTTTTCTAGTTGTGTTTCAGTTGTAAGCCATTTGCTTAAGAAATTTGTAGTTATTTTAATTTTAAATCTTGTCTTTTTTTCTTTCATCAGTCGTTAAGTAATTAAAAGTTATTTTTAATAATTTTTAAAATTATTACTCCAAATAAATGTTTTGAGCTGCTATAGCTGTTGAGTCG
>OMLM01001784.1:39820-68362 GCA_900302695.1 Helostoma temminkii | reverse complement strand
CAGTTCAATAAGAACACTTTGCAGTAATTTAATAATTAGAATTAGAATTGTAATATTTTTGTGTTAAGTGTGGACACACATTAGCTCTTAGTTCCATATCCTCTGAGATCCATCTCTTGGGGTCCTTCCCTTCTCCTCCTCTTCATTTTCTAACATGTAAACATGGTTATATGCTTTTCTTAATGTACATTTGTTTGGCTATGAGCTACATACAGCTTTTTTTAAAATAACTTTTTTTTTCTTTTTTCACTTTGTTTATGCTCATACAACTAACTTTACCTCATTAAATTTGCCACCCAAATAATACAAGCTGTTTTGCATTTTGTATAAATGGTCATAACACAAAAACCTGTAGCAATGATGGATTGCATTTTCTACATTTGTTTAATCACCCACATGCAAAGCAATGCACCTGAACAAGACTGAAGTGCCATATCAGACGTCGCCCAGGATGTTTTATTACATAAACAAACTTTCTAGAATGATGCCTGCATGGCTGACCAGGTAAAGTACTTTTTAGTACGGTCTGTTAAATAAAGACTTTATCACACATTTCATGGCAATGCTTGAAGACACTGACAGTAACACAATGTTTGTTCACCACCATTAATGCTTCCACCACAAATAATCAATATAGTGTTGTCTGTAGTAATTCTGAATAAAATCAATTTGTAATATACAAAGCCCTGTTTGAAATCAGCAACATTTGAGCAGCAAAAAGGTAAATTAACTTTTATTAATCCAAACTAGGTAACATAGAAATGATACTGTCAAAATCAAGCATTGCTATACATTATTGCTCCAGTCACTAAAGGCTGCACAGGAAAACTATCAGTGTCATCAAGATCACATTTGTTTGTAAGGCAAAGTGGATGTGAGCAATTTGAAAATTTTAATCTTAGCTAAAACCCCAAACAAATAATCAAACGCGCGCGCACACACACACACACACACACACACAAAACAGAACAACAGAAAACGAGTTATGTTCACCAGCGAACATATAAATAAATCTTTCTTCAAACATTAAATAACGGTATGTGGGGTTTTCTTTACATGGTAGTAAAATAAAACTTCAAGTTGAAAGGGTACAAATACATGCATACTCCAGTGTGGTCTTAATCTGTAAGGCCTCAAAATTAAAGTACCCTTTGAGGTAGATCAGTCTCCTTCTCAGTGTTATGTAATCATTTGGAGGAAAGGTATGCTACATTACACACGCTGTGTTGAATTGTACGTGTACATCGCGGTTCCTCACGTTTGACATGAAGACGCAGTATATGCTTTTCAAATGAGTGCGGTGACAGTATTCATTCTGCACTCAATGAATCCTATTTGTCAGGCAAATGATTCTCAGCACTGACTGGATAGATTCTGAAGCTGCTTCCATAGTGCCAGCATCTCCTTGGGACTACGCCTGTGAACGAGCAGAACAGATTTGTAAGCACAGGGATTGCCCTTGTCTGCCTCTGAGAGATCAAACGTTAAAAAACCTGGGTGATGGCTAGGAGAGAGGCCGAGTTTGTGCAAGCACATTCCCAGATACACATCGTCTATTGGGAAAAGGCGCACCTTAGCGGACACCTCTTTCAAACGCAATGCAAGTGATCCTGAATACACCACCCCGCCCCCACCAGCATACGGTGGGTACGCTCCTTTGTAGAAACTTTCTGGTATATAGTATTTAGTGGATGGTTCACGGTTTGGCATTGCGTTGCTGATTACATCTCCCACAAACAAATTAAAATCAGTTTCATTTGTATAGGGTTTCCATAGATTGTGTTCCTCCCGCTGCTTGTGCAGGTAATCCAGAAGGGCTCCTGTTCGAACGAAGACATCATCATCGCCTTTGAACACAAAGATAGCAGTGGGGCAGTATTTTTGTAACCAATTCCAAAAGAGCAAGTCCTTTAGGGTAAGGTTAAAGAAGCTGTCTCTGAAATCCCACAGTAGGATATCCTGATATTTCTGATTCTCAAGATCCAGGAGGTTTTTCAGGTCTGGGTGAGGACCTGTACCTGAATCCTGTCTTCCAAGTAGAAACACTGTGCGCACTAATCCACCTTTCTTATTTGACTCCCCCGACACCAGACCGCTGCGTCCCCATGTTTCACGGATGGCCTGTCGGTTTTCAAAGTTCCCTACTTGAGATTTGATGGCCATGAGGAGCATGGGAGCGTCCAGATCAAAGCTAATGTTGTTCCTCCTACACATACCAGGCTGATTGATAAGGAGGGGATAGTCCCTGCAGTGCATTGACATGATAAATGCCCTGATGTGTTCTGGCAGGCTGTTTAAATTATGGATGCGAGGGACTGAACACTTGTGTGACTTACAGTCAGAAACGCATTCATCCTCAATTTCTGATAAAATCTTAGCTTTTGGCTTCCTCAGTACCCCAGTTGTGTTTCCACGCAACAGTGGATTGTGTTGACGATCCCAAACGTGCTGCAACTGGTTCCACAGTGCACTGTCCTCTAGACGAAGGTTCCAGAACGGGCCAAGTGGGTAAGAGGCCATAGCAGAAGAGTTAGCAGAAATCCCCGGGGCAATATAGTGGAGGTTTATTTTTGGAGGAGAGTAGGAGATCGTGATGTATATGGACACCATGATATAAATCAGTAGATGGCCGGTCATCATGCAAGGCAGCAGGCACATGCAGAGCAGTCTCCCATTGCATTTGCAGAATTTGCCCATTGCCTATGGTGTACAAATCACACCTGCACAGACATAAAAAAATAAAACATAAACTTGAATTGTAACATGGCATTGAGCTACCTAAGAGATTTGTACAGCAAACACTGCAGTCAATCCTCTGGAGTCTTTGTCTCCTTGGTGATGGTCCAGTGAGGGTTATTATCTGTTGTGTCTACACACTCACAGCATCATCCTGTGCCTGTGTGCTGCTAGCAACACAGCCCCTGTGGACAGTGTGGAACATGTAATATACGAAGAAGTGGTTGACATCTCTTTCCTTAGCTTTTAAAAGTTGTGTAAAAAAAAGAAAGGAAAAAAAAGAAAGATCAGTGCTTCACATGTCATGTTTTATATGACCTGATCCTATCAGATGTAAAATATGGACTTACAGCTGGATAATAGCCTAAAAGTATCTAATATAGTGCATAGAGTTGTAACGATTTGCTACCGCGTTCACTTACATTCCTTCACCTGTCAACTGCTTAACCCTCACTTGTTAAGGCAATGAATGAAAGACAAAACACACAATTACTTACAAGTGAGTGAACTTCTTCCGTTTGTCAGTCTGACCGAGATAACAGACACAATGACCTGTGGTGTCCACCTTTTGTTTTCGCTTTTTCATCCGGCTTGGTTATTGGCTGTTATAGCACGGCAAGTCTGTAGCATAGCATTTATGATTATAACGATGAATGGCAGAGACAAGCATCCTTTAAATCCACACCACGCGTCCTCATAACACACTCCTGAGCAACAGGTCCTTGGTGAGGTTGACTGCACACGGAGCATGCGCCTCTGTGGCTCTATTGCACTGTGCTGTAATATAAGGAAAACACCCGGAATGTACGTACAGCATCTACCTACTCCTACCTGCCGCTGACACAGACTGATTTGAGCATTGGAAGTAGCACCGATTTTTTTTTACACAGCGAGAGACACATTTGCATACAGGTGTACGAGGTGCAAATCTGCATATTTGCATATTTGATGTGGCCAAATAAAATCTACATCTATGAAAGGCTGACCCAACCAAAATCTGGATATTCGACCTGTATGGAAATCATGCTTCATTTTAAATACATAACGTAAGCTTTCACTTAACCTACAGAGTTTAGACTATGTATACAGTGTATACAGTCTATTGTATAGGCTAACGTATGTACTAGTTACGCGTAAAACGGATGACATTGGCTTAATAAAGTTAATAAATAAATCTTACGTGCCATCAAGTGTTAGCTTTATTTTTTATGTTATATTTTCTCATTGACCTTAGTGCAATTCGCATAGCCTCTTTAGTCAAACTGGTCGCATGCAGTAAATCGTTGTTTTAAAATGTACAGTGTTCTTTCTGTCTGAGTGTTTTCTTTATTGGGCTTTATTGGATATTACTGTATTTTTTCCATTGACCACCTACTGTATTACGCGATTATGAGAGGACAATCAAGCTACCCACTCTGATAAACATCACGGACATGCCTTCGAACGTAACAGCGTATGATAGACGCGGCCTCAAGCCAATAGAATAACCATCTGAAAACAGTTTATCGGCTAAACCGTGGGATTCAGCCAATAGGAAGAGAGAAGAGGAGGGACATGATGGCGTCGAGTTGCCGTTTATATTTTTGCATGAAGCGATACATGTTTGGTTGAGTTTTGAATGAGGGGCCATCATCCCGGCGGCTCGGAGGTGGAAAATACACTTTAAAGTCTCAGCGGATGCATTTAAAATGAACAAGCAGGTTTTTTCTGACAGGTACTTGAGCTACCGTTTAGCGTCGTTTCATCTGGCGGTTTGGTAAGTGTGTTTTTAACAAAGAAACAGATTTGATTTGGTAAGCGACAAAACATGCAACGGTCCTGTTTATTTGTCTGTGACACAAAGTAGCAAGCTTGCTAGCGGATTTTTTCGTACTCCTTTTTTAGGAGGCGAGGGGAGGAGGAGAGGGGGACTGTCAGTCATTTCCAGACAAAAGAAACCCGAATATTTCCACCATGTATATCTTAGCAAATGATATCCAGTACAGGAACGAAGTCGCTTTGTCAAAGTCTCCATCCAATGGCTGTAAGGTCTAGCGTTAAATCTCCGTCAGTAGCGTTAGCCTATTCTTCAAATCGTGTGTTTGTTAGCATACATGTCTGTGGTTTCGGGAGAAGTAGTTAACCCAAACACCCAAATTCTCACAAAAATACAAGACGTTGCAGACAAAATAAGGTTGCTTGTTTTGCCCACAAGGCCCTGATAGCTGTGGTCAGCATTTCGAGTAGACGTTTACATTGTAGCCGTATCAGCACGTTTTGTGCTTTTTGTTCCTTACATTAAGACTTTCTGTTCACTTTGAAAGGCTCCCACACACGACAAGGTTTCGTACCTTGTACCCCCATCAACAAAGATTTGAACAGTTTAAGGAGCTTGTTCAAACATCTCTTTTGTGTACCAATCTTTAGCCGTAGAAATGGCCACAAGCATTACTTTTAAAATAATCCTTTATTTTGCTTACAATTAGTAAATAACCAAATCAAGCAATTTTCGTGCGTTATTAGACACATACTCTTCTCTATTCTCAGTTTGGTAGGCTGGCATCAAAGTCTCTTCTCAAAAGCTATTGCCTATTTAGTGTATGATTGCTGTGGGCAATATCATACTTGGATGTACACACTACAGGTAAAAGACTGTAGTTAATTTTTTTCAGGAATGGTTCCACTCTCCCTGAAATCCATCCATACTCTTGATCTAATAGTAAGCAGTCCAAGGGTTAAGCCTGTGAAATTAATTCTTAGAAGGCGCTTGGAGTTTCAGAGTAACATGCTAACAACAGTTATCCCTTCCTCCCTGGATGAAGCTGAGTTGAGAAATCCGTATCACTGAGTTGTTCTATCTGTATTTAAGTCTCATTGATTAGTAATCTCTTGCACTAGTCTGTACACAGTAAAGGTACTTGTGTTTTAAGGGGACTGGGTCCAGGGCAAACTGATACGTTTTCAAATTTGATTTAACAATTCACTTAGAGTATTCTCTAAGTCCCTTCTTGAATTAGCGTGTGCGTTTCCTCATTAGACAGGAAAATGGATCTTGTCAATAGTATGAGAGCTATAATACAGCATAAGGTTACATGTGCCAGTCAGAGCTCATGTCTGTGCCAGTTCAGTTATTGTTGAGAAACGGTGAATGTGCCAAAATGATTGACTAAAGTCTGAAGGAAGACTCAGTCAAAGTCCTAACATTTGTAGTTTGTCACTGGTGCGGCATGTTTCATCAGACAGGGCTTTAAGACCCTCTTCCCGCCCAGAGTTTAACATAATTTCACACTGCTAAGCTTTTCTATGACAGGGTGAACACTAGTGTCTATAACAGGATAGTTCTGCTAATGGATTAGTCTAGTTGAGCATTAGTGTAGTTATAGACATAGATGTGCCATGTCAGGCATACATTTCTCTTTTCTCAGTTTAAAAGCAGCTTTAACCTGACTAAGTTGTCTTCATTGAGTTTTTGAAGGTTGACCTAAATAAAGGAAAACCTATTTTAACACGGGATTATCCACACCCTTACCCTTACCACTTACCAGTAAAAACAATATTTACAAATTTACATGTAAAATTGTAAAATTTACAAGTTTATAGACAATTTATGCAAGACAAGCAGATGTGTGAACACCATCTGTTAGGTTGAGTACTTAGTATAGTATAGTTCATCACCATAAGCCAAGCATTTTTTGTTTGTTTTACATTTTTCCATATTCTATTAAGATATTATTAAAGCAATTATTGCCCAGAAACAGAAATATGACCAGTATAAACTACTGGGATGTACTTCTAAAATAACAAAATTAGTTGAAATGATTTAGCAAGATAGGAAATTGCTAGTGCAACTAGAAGAGCTTATCAATGGTCTTGGAATTGTATATAGTATTAGTATTTGTATATAGTACAGTATTGTATATTCTATGTTTATCAGTGGTTGATCAGCAAAGAAACCAATGCTGACTATAAAACAGGATGAGTTAATGCTTCAAAACTGTGCGCAGGATGTGTAGTGCTATGACTGTAAGCCTAGCCGATACATACAGTACTGTACATGGTGGGAGAGTTAGCGGCAGATAGATATGATAGTCATGGCTCGGGAAGAAGAAAAAAATGTTCATGAATCTGGGTGTGTGGGCCTAATTGTCATCATTTCATAAATGTTATGCAGTGAGTTGTTTATCACACTTATCTTCTTAACAATTGTGTTAACAATCGTTAATGTGTGTTTCGCTCTCTCTCTCTCTTTTTCCCTCTCTTGTGTTGCTTAGATTTCTATGGACGTGCTCCTTTCCCCTCCTTATGGTTTCCTCTTTCCATCTGACATTTGGCAAGATTCTTCTAGACCTGTGACTTCGTCCTGATCAGACAATACTCAAAAATACATAAATATACTCTCAAATCTCCAGTAGAAATTTTGAAAACCATCACCAGTGTGGTCTTCCTTCCCCTCACCCATTTTCTTACACACAACCACATACACAAGCCATTATGTCCTCTATCCTTCCTTTCACTCCCCCAGTAGTGAAACGCCTCCTGGGATGGAAGAAGACTCCAGCAGGTAGTGGAGGAGCAGGGGGTGGTATAGGAGGCGTAGGGGAGCAGAATGGAGGAGGACAGGAGGAGAAATGGTGTGAAAAGGCCGTGAAGAGCCTGGTGAAGAAACTGAAGAAGACGGGACAGCTTGATGAGCTAGAGAAGGCAATCAGCACACAGAACAGCAACACAAAGTGTGTCACCATACCCAGGTGAGATAAGGACGTGTTTACACAGTGCTCCCAAACATATAGGACACTGACTTAGTGTTTTAGCACTAACATGAAGAGTTGTGCTCGCATTCACACATCCGCAGTCCTTATGCACTGGTGAACCACAATACCAATACAGATCAGCGCAGTTTGTTGTGTCAACACACATGAAAGTAAGAAGGAGGGTGTCAGGGACCCACAGACTTGCAGAAAGAAAGGTCTCTGTTGAGCAACAGTGGGTGCACTTCCCCATTCAGTTGTGCCAATGGTTTGCAGTTCAGCAGAAGTGAAACCTGATTGTAGGAAACACATGATGCCAGCCACACTTTTGTGTTGACTGTATACAGAAAATGTATGTATTCGCATTGTGTGCGGCAAAGTGGTGGTGCATCCTATTCTGATCACTTAGATTCAGTACTCTGCAGCATCATTATCTGTGTCCTTCTGTAAACAAGGTCTGAGGTACTATGATATTTTCAAAAATGTTATTGCACTGCTTCAGAAAAAAGCCAGAGTTGTGCCAAATGTTGTTGTGTCTAACCGATGGCACACATTTGTGTAACTCCCGACAGCAGAATGGATGACTAATTAAATAAGTGTTTGGACTGGTGCTCAGTGTTGGGCACTCTGCTTAATGAAGTACTTGGTGCTTGAATCAGTCCTGAAGAAATTCTAGTGGTACATCTCTTGGAAATGAAATCAACAAAGAGACTGGAATATTGTATTTGTTAGGCAGAGTTATGGTTGTGGCCAAGAACAGTAGCATGGCATTATGTGTTTGTCCTGGGCTTTGGTGCAGACACTATCACCTTCTATCACACAGACTGTCTTATATATGATGAAGGTTAAAGGGACTGTGGACTATTATGAAACATAGTCCGAAACTGAATTTACTGCATAGCTATACTTGATGTAGGATGCTTGACAAGACATTATTCATTACGTTCTTATGACCTTAAAGGCTTTGCAGAGGTACTTGAGAAGGAGAAAAGCCACTGTACATTCTGTATTCTCTATACTGCTGTACTGTACAGCTCCTCTGAAAACAATTAACCACACCAGATCTTTATCCTTTTTACAGGAAAATTTGTTTTCTTTTGAAGTATTTTTTTCTGAAACCCCATGTGCACCCAGACCTGTTTGTATTGTCACATGCCATGTGGCTTTTCGGTATAAATTTCTCTTGTGTAGCATGATTAGCTACACAAGCCAAGTCACCAGACTAGGTGAAACCTTATCATGGCAAAACTGGTAAAGTCACAGGAAAAACATGTCAATCAATCCTCTGAGGATGGGCAGGAAGGGACTATAGCTAACCTGCTCCTTAGAGATTGTAAGCATCTAGGTATGTCCCAATTCAACTTTTTTCCTGTACAAATATAGTGTGTGTATATATTAGTACTTATCTTTGAGTACTTGCTGATACCGAGAACTGATACGAGTACTTAATATAAACTAATATTTTAGTTACAGCTTTTTCTTATTTTAAAAACTGCAGTTACTAGAAAAGTGCAGTAATTCCAAACTCTGTAACCACATGTTCACTATCCGTGACAAAATAAAATGCACAACATCAAAAAAAAAACAACATAAAACTTAAACAAGCATGGCACTGCTACACTAATTAAATAGATTTTTTTTCCAGGCAGGAGTGGGCTAAGACAAAATGTTTAAAATGTCCAACTATTTTGTGCCTAATGCAAACACATAAGCAGCACTTCTCTGCACCAGCAGACCCTTAGTAACAGCCAGCTGAAGAGTATGAGCAACACATGGCATTCTAGGCAGCCCAGCATAATACACCCGCTTAGTTGTTAAACGGGTTGCAACGCTGGTAAAGTCACAAGAAGAAAGAACTTGGCAGGTGCAGGGTGAGCAGAGATGTTAATGTACTGCGTGTGTTTTCTTTAATCATGGAATGGTTGATCTTCAACCTAATTCTTGGTAGGGTGTTAGTTTCTCAGCAGTGCACTCTGTATAGAGTGCTGGCAGATGTCAAACACATCTAATCATGTTGGGGTCTTAATGCTTCCTGTGTGTAGCTTACTAGACTATACGGCATAATGTGCATAGTGTTACAAAATTGAACCACTGAGGATTGATGGAAAAGGTAAACTATATAAAAGTTCAGAAGTAGAACCATGTGAGACCAAAGTGTCAGATGATGGGCCTCTTTGTTTCTTCACTTTAACAGAGGAATGTAGGTCAGATAGCCTCTGAAGTGGTAATGATAAGTTGATAGAGATTTCAGTTTAGACATTTATTCAATACTGCTGTGTCCTTGATGTACAAAGTAGATTTTTTAAATTAAAATCTCAAGATCACCATTGTTTGGACTATACAATTTACTCACATTCAACTCTACAGTGAGTCATGTCACCTACTTATTTTGCACTACTTGTTATGCTTGTGTTAAACCAGTCAGTAAAGAGTAAATACTGATGGATACAGAGAGAATTGGCAAATAACAAAAAATAGTTTAAATAGAAAGGTATGTGTATGCAAAATGAGGATTTACTGTATCTTTATATTTTTTGCAGATGTAGTGGTGGTCTGGCTTTAATGGCTATATGCTAGGTACAACCCTGCTTTAAAGATGTAGCTGTGAATGTATTATTTGAGAGGACACAGTAGTTTTTGGCAGATAGCATTCCAGGTGTTTTGATGCATAGCTATCTTTCCTTTGAACACAGAGATGTAAGGTTGAGTCCAAGATAAATTACTCTGGCTCTTGTAGTTCTTAGGTGGTGGAGGATGTCAGAAGGGTGTCTGGAAGTCTGTCAGGAGATAGCAGGTGCAAGCCTTTGTAGATTCCTGTCTGAGTGGTGGCAGAAAATGTGACAGAGGAAGAGTGCAACAACTCAACTGTGTCTAGAGATAGCAGGCATGGGTAGCTGGATGACTTCAGAGAAAAATAATTTTGATGTTTAAAAAAAAAAAATATTAATGGGCTCTGAGTGAAAATATCCCCATTACATTTTGCAAATAATCCAGTTTAACTAATAAAAAGTTAGAATTATAAAGTAGTTGTCTTTTGGAGTGATGTAGAATTGAAAGAGGCCTTTTGACAGGCAGACACTTCACAGTGATTGTATTAGTGACCTTTAAGTGAGAAAGGAAGAGGGCAAGACATTAGCTGTGTCTGGAGATAGTACACTTGGAGCTTATAGTTGTAGAACTCTTTGAGTAGTATGCTGATAAGTGTTGAGATAGCAGGTCTTGTCCAGACAGGTCTGGCAATTACTTTGCTCTAATCAGACAGCACTCACTCTCCCCTCTCCTCATTGTACACACAGAGAAAAATCGTAAGAGTTTTAGAAAGGGCTAGCAACACTTGGTGTGTGTGCTTTCTTCAGTCATACAAACACTTTGTATTTGTACACCCGTACAAATATTTGTGTTTTATCTGTAGTCATGTCTTGATAGATTTGTGTTGTCTACTGAATTGTTTTCTTCATTTACATGCCATTGTTGTGTAGACGCAGATATTTCCTTTGCACCCTGTTGCCTGACATCACACTTTTAGTCATGGCTTAAAAATTACTCACAGAAATGTGATACATGCATTATTCTGTGTGAACTCGTCATGGCAATGCTGGGGAGTCCCGAGCCCTCAAGCCCAAAAACAATTAGATATATAGTGTTTGGCTTATATTTCACATTGAAAAAGGTTAAAGCCCACAATTTAACCACATCCACTTCCACTACATCAACTCGTTGTACCATGTCACATCACCCACTTGTGTTTTTTTTGCCTTCCTTCATATCAACAAGGGCCAACTGTCAATTATGTAATTTCATCCTACTAATTTGGAATGAAACATCTCACATTTATCATCTGTTTTTTTGTTTGTTTGTTTTTTTTATACCCTTTTTGCACTTGTCCTGTGCCTGTGTTTGTGTGTACTTGTGTATGCATGCATTGTGTGTGTGTGTGTGTTTGTGTGTTTGTAGCAATTGTTCAGATCTATGGGGTCTAGGCTCAGGCCACACGATAGAGCAGTGGGACTCTGCAGGCATGTACGGATACCCTGACCACAGCAGGTGATTACACCCACATGCACACAAATACACAATTGTTGTAAATCTGTTATCTGCTGCAAAAGTTGAGCAGCGAAAACTGTATTGTTGCCTTAATGTTCATCTACCTTCCTGTAATCTGCATTATTAATATACACTGCCTTGGTTTTCTCTGTAATAAGATCATCAAAAAATGTATGTGTTGTAATCAGCATTCATAATGTGACTTTATCATTAGCATCAGAATGCCAGTGGCACAGACAGTAAGGAAATATTTTAGCTATATTTGGTAATATGTATCTAATAAATTAATTCAGCAGTTATATTTTACCTAATGCAACTATTTATTTTACATTATCAGTGTGTACTCTATAAGATTAAATGGTAGCTTTGATTACTCATTGCAGTACATGAAATAAGGATGAGTTTCATTATCATAGGTATGTTCTGTTTGTTTTTCTAAGTTTCTAGGTTTCTACAGGTTAGTAATCTCTAACAGCCTTATAAAGGAACAGAAAAGGTTGATGTGGTTGTGTTATTGTGAGGTACCTACTTTCAGAGTGGTAGCGTCAGAGCACATTACCACACCAGAAAGTAAGGAAGGTGCAAACAGCTTTGAGAATTCATCCAGTCTCTTCTTAAAACTTGTTAGGCATGTTACTAAGTTGTTGGCCATCCTCTTTCCCAACCTTCTCAGGTCATTGGATGGGCGTCTTCAGGTGTCCCATCGTAAGGGCCTGCCGCACGTCATCTACTGCCGCTTGTGGAGATGGCCTGACCTTCACAGTCACCATGAGCTGAGAGCTATTGACACCTGCCAGTATGCCTTCAACCTTAAGAAGGATGAAGTGTGTGTCAATCCCTACCATTACCAGAGAGTGGAGACACCTGGTAATGGTCCTTGAGAATTGTGTGAGTGTGAGAGAGAGAGAGAGAGAGAGAGAGAGAGAGAGAGAGAGAGAGAGAGAAATTGCTTTTTCTGTGACTACTGCTGGCTGTGATCTTGACAGTGCCCTCTAACAAGTCCATAATGACACTTGTCATGGCAACTGAAATAGCTTTGAGTGTCATTATTATTTACAGCTTGGACAGTTTGTGTTGTGGAAATCTGTGATTTATTTTTGTGCTTATATGTATAAGAGAATAGTGTTACAAATGCACACTGGCCTAGAACAAAGAATGTATTAAATTGAGTGATCTAATTGTACAGTTTTGACTTTTACAGCAAATCACATTTGCCTTAGTCAGTCAGTGACCCTACCTTCTCTCTCCAGTGCTTCCTCCAGTGTTGGTACCACGCCATACAGAGATTCTGACAGAGCTTCCTCCTCTAGACGACTTTACAAACTCCATACCTGAAAACACCAACTTTCCTGCTGGCATAGACCCTCCCAATAATTATATACCAGGTCAGTATGCACGAGCAAGATGAAAAAAAAATCTGTTTTTATTAACTTCTTCACAAACAGCTCTTTTTAGGAAAGTTGTTAATTAAAGCTATCGTACACACATACTCTACATATTACCTTAAAACATACAAATACCTCAGCTCTGACTCATATGTGACACACCGTGTTTAAATTGAATTATTATTTTATTGTTTGTACAGAGACTCCTCCACCTGGATATATCAGTGAAGATGGAGAGACTAGTGACCAACAGATGAATCAAAGTATGGAATCAGGTAGACTAGTTTGATGTTATGCTACTGTGCAAGCTGCTGTTCATTTCACAGGTAGCTAATACAGACACAGTATATATCAAATGTAATACTGTTGTTGTTGTTTTTTTCTTCTTAGGTTCACCAGCAGAAATGTCACCAAGCACCTTGTCGCCTGTCAGCCATGGCCTAGGTAGGACCTCATGCATTTATATATTAGTTTTATTGTGAATCATTATTTATTGAAAAAATGTGAGCAATATTTAAGTTTCTGGAAAAGCTATGCAATTTGGAAAATAGAAAAATAGTTAAGGATTTCAGAAGAAGAATGTAAAAAAATGTAAATATTTTTGTTGTCTCTTTTTGTTGTTTCAGACCTTCAGCCGGTCACCTACAGTGAACCTGCTTTCTGGTGCTCCATAGCCTACTATGAGTTAAACCAGCGGGTTGGAGAGACATTCCACGCCTCACAGCCGTCTCTGACAGTCGATGGCTTCACTGACCCCTCCAACTCTGAACGGTTCTGTCTAGGGCTTCTCAGCAATGTTAACAGGAATGCAACTGTTGAAATGACAAGGAGACATATAGGTACAAAAAAAGATGTGTGGGGATCATAATGCATCAGGGCTCTGAGCTTCTTAGAATTTTCACAATAAGAGCTTTTAAAAATACCAAGTGCATGCTTTTACGTGTTTTTCATTGATAGACACTTAAACCTTCTCCATTATTTATATCTTCCTTCCTTTCTTTTTGTCATTTATCTTCATATTTTTTCCTGTCTCATGATCGATAGGTCGTGGTGTGAGGTTGTATTACATCGGAGGGGAAGTGTTCGCAGAGTGCCTCAGTGACAGCGCCATTTTTGTCCAGAGTCCCAACTGCAACCAGCGATACGGCTGGCACCCTGCCACAGTCTGCAAGATACCACCAGGTTTATACACATTTATAGTATTTCTTACTTTTTGAGCTTAGCAAGATTAATTCTGTATTGTGTCTGATTTTCAGTGTTTCTGTTCATTTTCTAAGTGGATTGAGCTCCTTACTGACACTTTTACAATGCAGCTTGGCAGCAGTTCTGGCAAATAAAAATAACTGTTGGTTCATAATAATTCACCTTTATGGTGAAAATAGCATTATCTGCATTGTAAAACATAATTTCACCTGATATCGATGGAATGAAGCTTGATGAAGAACACCAATGCCCTCCACAATGTGACAGTTTTTTCTCAGATACTCACCCACACACACTGACTCATTTGTACCCATGTAACTTTGAACATTTGATTCCTGGCAAAATGAGCGCTGTGAACAGTATCATTACTGAGGAGCGCAGTTGTACTGAAAAGAAGGCAATGATCTTATAGACCTTAGAGGTCAGACACGTCAGCTATATGGAGAATAATCACCAATATACAATACACCCACACCGAAAGACTGCCTGATGCCATTTAAATTCAGTTCAAAGACAGTTCAAACAACAACTAAAATTGCCAGTTAGTTTCAATGCAAACTCAACAACTAATAGTTATCTTCTAAAACATTCATAAAATACATTCACACCTTAACAAAGTGTCTGTGTACCAAAATGGACAATAGTGTCTTCTCTGATGATGATTGGCAGCCTGTGCATCACACTTTTTTTTTCTTTTTCTTTTTTTTTTTTTTTAAGGCTGCAATCTGAAAATTTTTAACAACCAGGAGTTCGCTGCATTGCTGGCCCAGTCAGTTAATCAGGGATTTGAAGCAGTCTACCAGCTAACCAGGATGTGCACGATCAGAATGAGCTTCGTCAAAGGCTGGGGAGCCGAGTACAGGTATGTTATACTATTTTTATTTTTACAGTGCAAGCTGACAAAATTAATTTACTGTGGCTATTTTAAGTTGAGGGCAATATTGTTTTTAGCAAATGGATGTGAAGATCACAACTGTCATTAACACTAACATTATGGGGCTTCCTCTTAGTTAAGATGATTTGCAATTGACGGGGTCAAAATTAGTTTACCTCGCTGGGCTAAGCCACTGAAAGCAGTAGTTAGTTTTGCAGTGTCATTCTTATAAATGTCGGAGTGCTCTCCAAATGCTGCTTGTTGTCAGATGTACTGTATGTACTGCATACAGTGCTGTATCCACTGTATGCAGTACATACATCTGACTTTCAATTTTCAACTTTTCTTCCAGTACACAGATAAAACATACAGTAAGAATCTAACCTGACTTTTATTTTAATAAATGCTATATGATGACCGTATTTTTTCAATGCCTCACGTTTAAGATCTGAAACTAAGGTCTGACAATGTACACAATGTAAACAATTGACAATAGGTTGAATGGGAGTAATTCATGCTCTCATCTGTGCTGTATTTTCATAATCTCTGTTATGTTCTTACTTTGTTGTAACATGACAGAGATTACATTTGTCTGCATCCCATTCTCTCTGTGGTTGTCCATCCAACTATCCAGCAAACATCTGTTTTGCTTCTGGTGTTGCTTTGTGCTACCTCCCAGGAGCCAGACAGCAGTGTTTGCGGGGGTGTGTTGTCTTGTCCTCACTGGCCATGGCTAAGCCGCTGTTTAGCCTGTCTGGTTAACAGTCAGTAACTCCTGTCTGTAGAGCTCAGGCCAAGCCTGGCAAGACCAGAGTAGTCAGCTATCTGGTCAGACCTGGACAGTTAGAGCTCCCTTTTTGTTCAGTTTGCTTTAAGATGAGTATTCTAGCACAATTCAAATATTTACTGTACTACTGTTTTAACTTGAGCTACTAGTGTTAATATTAATCAACTAATACCACTGAAACAAGAGAAATCCTGTCAGCATCTAAAATACTGCGTCTTATAATTAGTCATAAACTATATGACACACTGTACCTCGACCACAGGTATATTATGCAGAATTAGTGGGAACTTATTCTTTACTCTTGCTGTATTTTTTCCCTACAGACGCCAGACAGTAACCAGCACCCCCTGCTGGATAGAGCTGCATCTGAATGGCCCCCTCCAGTGGTTGGATAAGGTGCTGACCCAGATGGGTTCACCCTCAGTTCGCTGCTCCAGTATGTCTTAAACAGGTTCCTGCTGCTGCGGATGCAGTATGCACTAAAGGATGCAACCATACAGTCTTAAACTGATGTAGTGTCAACAATATTAAAACTAAAAGGAAAAAAAACTTATACAGTGAACCTTGATGAGGACATCTTGACAGTAGTGGCATATAAACAGTGATGTCACCGTGGATCTGTTTAACTTTGACTCTTGGTTCAACTTCAGGCTGACATTCCAGTAATCATGGACCATAATTAATAACCCTGCAATATCAAAATGACCACAGAGTGATGTCATAATGGACATAATTTTTTTATTTTGGTATTTGCCTGAGGCTCTGATCCAGAAACAGCAATTGGGACAGCGCTTTACTGTCCATCTTAATGACACAACAGCAGCTGTTTCTGGGATCGAAACAGTGACCTTCTAGTTACAGGACAGTGTCTCAACCTCTAGTCCACCTCACCTCTTCACTACCTATCTGTTGTACCACAGCACAAGCCTCAGCCTCAATATTTCTGTTTACAGAAGGTTGACCACCAGTAGTACTGCCACTCCAGGCTCAAGTCCAGCCAGAATCAACTTCGTGTCTGGATGTGAATTCCTCTGCAATTCTTTGTTTTGGTGATTGAAGTCCCATTTTATTTTTATCTCACTTTCCTGCTTCTCTATCGTCAGTCCTGTGTTGTTGTGATCACAGACCTGGCTATGCTGTATCCAGCTGTTAGAGAGGTGACCACTGGGGAGAAAAAATATGTCTATAATTAATATTCCGTACCCTGTCATCACACCTACACACATTGACTATATTACACAGATAATTTTAATATAATAGCAACTATTTTCCTCTCAATGCTAAATGTCAACTGGTCCTGATCAGCAAGTGTGCAGTGGGTTAGAAGTGGGAAAAAAAGGAGTATGTCTTTAATTCTTCTGTGGTAACTTATTATTTTAAAGTGTGGGTAGTGGCTAACTAGCACAGATAACTGGAATGATTAAGCTAAGGAATCCTCAGAGCTACAGCGTATGACACATCACCATACAGCTTAAATCTCTAACTTTTACATAGTAATAAATTCATGAGGAGTTGTCTGTCAGTTTCTCCATTCTAGTTTTGAGGCCCTAAAAGATGCACTATCTCTTTCCAGTTAACTGTTTCCCCTGCATGCTCCTACTCTCTCTTCATTCTTCATTCTCTCAATTATATTTTTACAATTATATCATCTTGTGTATGGAATGTAGTCCTGTGTTGGGCTTGGACAGGAAAAGGAGTCTAGCCCCCTACTGTCTAGGACAAAAACAAACACCCCAACTTTAAACAGATGTAGAGAGGCTTTCTTGATTATATTAGTGACATTTTATTGATAGGAAAAGTCCCTTATTGTGCGACTTTAAAAATGGCTTTTATACTATACTTGCACTGCCCCAAATTATGCACCATTAACAAAGTTGTGTTTGATGTAAAATACAGCAAGATATGCTTTAAATTGTACAGATAGGAACGTTGAATGTCCCCAAGTCAAGATAAGTACAAAAATAAATCTTTCATATTTTAAGAATATTCACTATAGTGACTTTGGTTATTATATTGTCTGATTTGGCTTGTTCAGAGTTTCGGGAGCATTCATTAAAAAAAATTTTTTTTTTTTGCCCTGATCTAAAAGCCAGCTAGTGCGTACATTGGTGTTTTATTCCAAAACCTTTCCACTAAAAGTATTCAAGCTTTAAGTATTTGACAGGCTTATTACAACATTTATTTTCTTTACACATTCTTTTAGCTACATTTTTGTATTTCCATGTATTTTTATATATATAAATATATTTAAAAGCATCGAAGTTTTCTTCCTTTTTTTTAAATTAGAATTCAGTATTTTATTTTAGAATATGTCCGATGTTTGAAATTATCACAGCTCAATGATGATTTGTGAAGTATGTAGCATAGGATATGACATTTTTACTGAATTGACCACTGAAAACAGTTTAAAGAATGAACTTGTTAAATTGCGTGCTAAATGACTAATTATCATACTCTTCTCGAAAGCTTAATTTGGCTGCTAAAACAGTAAGTGTCTGGTGAAATTTGCAATCAAGTAGCTGTTATAGCCTTTGAAAAAGGTAGCTTCCTGCCTTACTTAATTTTTCAGCTATTAGGGTGTGACCCAAGTCTGAATACATGTATCTGATTATAATATGTCCCATACCCTGCAGTTTCACTGTATCAAAAACCTAATTGCTGATAAACATCTACTAGCTTCGGTATCGAGTGTCAGCTTTTATTGGCTTAATCTTAATATTTAAACCTGTTATGATCCTTTTAAAATCTACAAATTATTAGTTCAAGAAAAATGTTTTCTTTAAGTATGACAGTCATAAAAAAAATGACCCTGTATCATGTAACTAAAAGTCAGACAGGAGGAGCTAGGCAATGCAGCATTATCTTTCAGTGTCACAACAACTGCATTAACTTGACTGAATATGAATTTGTTGAAATTTTCCTTTAGCAACATATGTATGACATCCCAGAATGCAGTGTAAGAGCTGAAGCTTTGCAGCTGTTTGATTCTAAAACTGTATTGTTGTACACTGTAATTTGCAGTGAGTGTGTTTACATGCACACTGAATGTTTAGATATTATGTCCCAATTGAGGCCTTTTTGCTGTAAGTGTTGTGTGTATGCCAGCATTGAATACACAAGTAGGATGTTACCACAAAAAATGGGATTGTAAATATACAGTATGTAAATGAAATTTGGTGTATAGTTGTGTCATCATCTTCACAAATACTGTCACATTCCAGATATCTTGTTTGACTTGTTCTCCAAAATGTGATTTTAAAAACCTGACAAAGGTCTTAACATGGTGTGCAGTGATACTGGTGCATGTAAACACATTCGCATTTTTAAGCTGCACTGCTCACTGTTGCAACATGACAGGGAACTGTACTTATAAAATTTTGTTGTAGAACACCAAATGAAGGTTTACTGAAAGTTAAGATACACACTTGATCGAAGACTTCTTCATTACAGGGTGATTTACTTTAGAAAAACCAAACTTTGTTCTTTTTTCTTTTTAATGAAGGTCCTGCAGGACAATCTGCTTTTATGCTGGTTTGACAAAGGCAAACTACAAACTTTAATTATTTCGGTTTGTGTTATTTTTTGTTTTTGTTTTTTTGTTTTTTTTTTTTTTGTTTGGGGAAAAATTATACCTTAATGAAACCAGCCAAATGCAGTGCTGCTTGTCTCTCTGTATGTGTATCTAGATGTCCACTTGTCCTTTTGCTGGTATTTTTTTATTTCCCATTCAAAGTTGACTGGACTTTGCCATGGTCATGCTAATATGGAAACATGGTGTTTCCTTTAAAGGTTGTTGTATCATTGCTAATCTATATGCTTGTTCTATGCAGTGACAATGCTCAAAACATTTCCCCTACATAAATAGTTTATTTTCCAATGGCTAGACATACATGCATAATTCAAAGGGTTTAGCTAAAACCTTTATATCTTTTTTTTCTTTTTTTCCTTTAAATGAGTGCCACTTAGCATTGTATCCCAAAATCAACCAACTTTGCTCACTTCCTAAAGAGTATGTGTTTTGGAGATGGAAGATGAGACCAAATGTAGGCTAGATATGCACATTATGTTTTTTTTTTTTTTCTTACTGTAATAACTATTGTCTTTATGATTTTTTTTTTATTAAAGAAGGTGGTTTATTGGATAACGTGAAATTTCTGCACGTCAGTTGTGATGATCATGTATAGTTGTACTTTTCTTTTACCATCCTGTTTGTTTTTCTTGCCTTCAACAACACCTATTTCATTAGATAACATCCTGTTAGGATTTCTGTCTTATTCAAACACTGATCATCTTCATAGGCTTTCCAACTATTCTACATATACAGACGACTTCTTACAGTGTACACTAATAAAGCTGTTTTAATTCAACTGATTGTGGTTTGTTTCCACCTGGTGTATAATCTTCAGTTTGAAAATACTGGAGGAGACTTATTCACGCAGCATTTCCCAGTCTCTTTTCTGAGTTGGTTAAGACACTTATTACCAAGACTGGATGGATTCTGGAAAAATAAAATCTATTATGGCTGTCACTGATGATTAAAAAAATGTAACTCCTTTATACAAATAAAAATACTGGATTTTTAATTTCTTCCCTTTGAAGATGATAGAAATATAAAGCATTATGGTCTTAAAACAGGAATCAGTTGTGTCCATCATACTCCATGTTCCACCCGTGGTGAGTTAATGGGGGGCGTGGCTTACAAATTAATTCGGCCAGTAGGAGCCAGGTGTGGAAATATGTGGGTGAAGGTATTTTTTTGGGGAATTTGAACTGTCATGTGCTAGCTGGGCACCCATCCATTATATACATGTTCCACCGTAAGGAACATTTAACACAAAAATAGAAAGATTTTCTTTTCCTTTTGTCCTTTCTTCAGACTGAGTTCAACGGTAAAATGGATGACAACACACTGAAGAACAGGTTTTTGGGTCAGCTACATGTTATGCTAACTCGAGGTAAGCTAAAGCCAGAAAATTCATTACAAGCAGGCTTCCTCTCCGTCTAAAATCCTATAGTGGAGCTACGTACACATTTTAGGTTATGAAACGACCTACGCACAGTTAAAACCATGCAGTCACTGTATGGAAACCCTGTTGGACCACACTTGTCTTTACAGTAAGCAAACAAACAAAAAAAAAGTGAAAATGCGGGTAATACTGACTCACGTTTTACAGAAAACAAATAAAATATTATACTAAAAGATGCCTTTAGTACACTAAAGTTTGTGCCGCCGTCTTTTAAGGTAAAAGTCAGTATTTACAAAGTATGTCCTTTTTGCTTTTCAGGCATATTGTAAAAACTATTTTAAATGAATGAATAACTATGAATGAATTCAATGAAAGAAGATTAAAGACGTATAGTTTAACGTAATGCATGCAATACATCCATTAGCAAGATAACCGCAGGTTTTGTTTTTCTGGAGCACTATTATGAGGTTAGATGTAATAACCTTTGACAGCCAGTGGAGGGAGATAGAGGCTCATCAATAAGAGGCACTTTAGTGAGAATATGTGTATTCATGAAATTGAAAACTAAATAGTTTGGGCAGTGTTCATACCCCAGATTCACCTAGTCTACACAATTCTACAAAGGTGTTATATTAAAAATTGTATCTTCTCAATCAATATACCTAAATTTGACAATTAAAACAGAGCGCCAATTATCTTTCCCCCATTTCAACCAATACAAAATTTGGACTTTTGAGCACAGCACCTGCTGCTGTATGAGGTTTTTTAGATATGTTGAAAACCTCCTGTAGTAAGAAGAATTGTTCGGTTCCTCTGTAACCCGGCATTTGAAAAGAAGTCTGTTTATAAGGTTTTGTTGCTCACATCAAAGATAATAACAATCCGAACTCATGACTCAATATCAAATCCTACAGTAATTCAGCCTCTAGGAGTCACAATTGTGTTTCAGATTTCCCCTACACATGTACAGCATATGCACCCAAACGTGCATACACAAAGACACAAGATCACAATCCTGAAACAGTACTTGATAAATAACAAAGAAATAAATTGTTAATTTCTTCCTCTGAATTATTTAGGTTTGTTTACTGTCAGCAAGTGAAACCTTTAACCCCTCCCTTTTGTTTGCAGTGGAGCAGGCTACTTATCGAAATGACAGGCTTGCAGTTAAACATCCCAGAGACATTAAAACACATTAAAAACCTTTGCAGTTAAAAGCTTTGGTGGACTTGGAGTGAACAATCTTTGAGAGTGGAACCACTGTCTGCATGTGTGCATGGCTGCTGATCATATGCGTTTTCATGGACAGTCGCACTAATTGAGGTCACTATCATATAAATACCAAATTTAATAAAATTACAAATTTTCATTTGCAGTTTCTTGACATCATGTGTTGACATATTTTAGGAATATACATGTCATTGTAAAGATTGGGTCTTCATCTTTGCGTCTGTGTTGTTGCACACGAGTCTTTCCTGCCAGAGTGAGTACTCTAAGTGACCCGCTTTACCTCCATTACCAGAGCATCATTAAGTTGTTGTTGATGTTCCCCCTCCGTTCTTATGGTTTGGCCTTGGTTCTCATCCCTTCCCTGGAGCCCTATTACAGAACAGAGCAGTAAGCATTTCCCAAACAAATTAATACCATATCCTGAGTGTGCCTAAACTTTCTGGAAGTGTAATATAGACTGGTAATGGTGGTATTTTTTTTCTGTTGTGGTTGCAGAATGGATTTTAGTTTATGTTTATGTTTCTGAATGGTTAATAGACGCAAGCACATTATTTCCAGTGACTGTGGTGTCTGCTCTTTGGGCGAGATATTGACCAGTTGTGCTGGAACCATGCCACCTCATGCAGCAGTTGCAAATGCAAAGTGTTTTCTAACAACAACAAGTATAATCCACATTGGTGAATTACAGTGAACAGTTTACAATGGTCTCAGGAAATACTTTTCAGTTTTAGCACACTTTGGGGTGCGTTGGTTGCAGGTTTTGGATTGCTGCTGTGCTAAAACATGAACTATTGCCCCATTCTCAGGTCATTAGCACACTAGTGTACACTCAACTTCAGGCCAGACTTGCTGTCCCTGTCACTGAAGTGATCTAGCATTTCATTAAATCTTAATCTGTTCCAAAAACTATCAAATCCAAATCCTTTTGACTAATCTATCAAATCAGTTTAAGTAGTTAAGAAGAAGAAAAAAGTAAATGTTTTAATTTTGCTCAGCACGGTGTCAAGACATGTCAGACATGTTAAGCTGTTTTGTATAACAAAAGATATACTTAATATCAGGCGCACTAAATAATCAGGCTTCTTCTATTCACGTTAATATAGCAATTTGTCACTGTAATTGTAATTCAAGGGCCAATTATAAGACAAGTCATAACACTGACACTAATAGAAGCTACAGTAATTAACTATCATGGACCATCAAAATTCTCCTTTATTAAAATGTTGAGTGGCTTTTGCTACGTATTTTATCACTGGTTTATGATAATTAAAACCTGTCCTCACTCATTTTATGTCACTAGGGGGCTGTGTTGTGCAACTAAAAGAACCAATTATTAAATGACCTGTGTAACACCAGCTAGTGTATATGGTGTCAGATGCAGATGAAACAGAGTATGGATGAAAAATTCAGGAATTTGTTTGTCTATCGTATTCAATGGATCCAGATATTTTGCCAACATGAAACCGCCTATCATAATCCATCCTTTATCAGAGTCAGAGTCTTTTAAATTCTGTCTGCCAAACTCCAAACAGGAAATCATAAGTCTCTTACACTCTAACCATTCTGGCCTGATTGAATTGAGATGATCATCTTGCTGGTCGGCAGAGGACTTCTGAAGCTCTGTTATTGACCGTTGGCTATTGTTGCCTGGTTACTACCTGGTTTTGTTGAAAGACCAACTTTAAGAGAGTCCTTTTGGTTCCAGACTTTTCAGGCATTTCACGATTATATAGATTTGTGTCTGTGCCACACCCTCATTTTATTGCAGTGTTCCTTTGAATTCATGGCTTGCTTTTTGTCCTGACATGCAGTGCGGATGGGACCTTTTACACACAAGTATTTCTAAAGTATGTCTGTTAATTCAGTTTTCCACAGGTAAAAGGCTTTTGTACACGTGAGATTTCAGTTTTGATTTTGGTATTTTTCACTTTGTCATTATGAATTAAATGTAGACTGATGGGCAGTGATGCATCGATTATTAAAATTAAATCTGCAAGTGTTCAAAACACAAACCCATTTAAATAATTTCCAAAGAAACAGTATTTCTAGTAAAATGCCACTCTGGAAGTAAAAAAAACAACAACAACACACGTTAACTCTCCTTGTCTTCCATCTTCCTTTCCTCATGACAGTTCAACTTGGGTCCTGACATAGGACCTGAGCACTGACCCCAGACTGTCATCTATCATTAATATGACTTTTCTTTCTGACGTTGTTTTTGTGCCATCTGAAGTCCTGGGATAAGGTTCCTCCCAGTGTTCCTTACATTTCACCTACCTCACCTCTTGATTCTAAACCTTAGACATGCTGCTTGGTGTGTGTTTGTGTGTCCACTCTGTCCTGTTGGTTAAGTGGCTTGTGCCTAGGAGAAAGATGATGATGTTGATGTGTGTGTGTGCTCGGATAGACCTTTACATCTTGGCTTTAGGTGTTCAAAAAGGACTTTGTGTGTGTGGGTGTGTTAGAGAGCCCATAAGACCTGAAGAGGGGTAATCATGTATAAGTTATGTCAGCTAATTAAGACTGGGCCTTCACCTATGGCTGACCCCAAGGAAATAACAATGCACCATCTGAAAGCCATTGTACTTGTGTATCTGTGGCCTCTTGGCCACACTAGAGTGTTGGATGTCCTGCATGTGTGTGTTCTGGCTGACTGGTAGTGCAGGGCTACCTTGATCCTGTAACTGGAGCATGAGGAGAGAAGAAATAAGAGAGCAAAGAGAAAAGGACAGTGAGAGAGCAAAGTAGAAAAGAGAAGGGGTGAAAGAAAGAAAGTGTGTCTTCAGTGAAAGAAAGTAAGAGAGTGGCTGAAGCCTGGCCTGTGTAATTAGGCCTAAATGAGTTTTCCACTGACTCAGTGGGTCGTGGCGATGCAGCACTGGGACAAAGATAGACTGGAGGTCAGGGAGTCATCAAATCATGGAGATGGGGCATGCTGTGGTCATATGAAGAGAGGGTGTGCAGTAAGGAATGCCTTTTTTCAGTGTTTTACAGTTTCCTTATTGTTACTTTAGAGCTGTAAGAGCTGTAGGGGGTGGGCGGATGATGACGACTCTTACTATCTTCATTTCCTGGCACTCTGCTGCATAAAAGCTAAGTACATCCTAAATGTGCTGTACACATAATCATAGTGTTTTTGAAATATTGATTATTGAAATTTTGATTCTAACAAAATCCCCACTGTGTGTCATTCCGCCAGACCCTCTATACTTCCAGGGTAGACGAGGAAAGTCCAGTGGCACAATGTCATGGACAGTTAACGGTGACTACGCGCTCCACCTCTGTACATGCTACACTCAGCGCTCTGTCAGTATCTTCTGAACAAATTCATATTTCTTGATTTTTAAACAACAGACTGATTGTAATTTGCTGGCTCACTGTCACAACAGTCATCACAAATGTTATTAGCAACTACTACTACTAACTACTAATACCTTCTACATACCAAAGTCAAACTGTTTTGTAAACACTACCTAGTTGGCCACCTGCTATTTAAACCACAAAATATATGATTTGAAAAAATTTGTTTAGTTTCAAAATTCTCAGTTGGTATGTGCATCAGATATTTCCTAAATATACTGTTTCTCTGCTTGCTAACTTGCATGATACAAAAGGCAGAAGAGACCAGCAAAGAAATGTGGGCAGGATTGTCCATGAACAGATGCATTTCGAAGCTGATTCTTATGCAGTTCTGTCAAACTGACACTGTTCTGAAATATCCTTTAACTAGATTTTTGACTCTAGTTCAATTTACTTACTCCCACTACGGCTTTAGTAAAGTTGGGTACTAATGTTGACTGATGGGGCCTGGCTAGCTGTCAGCGTTTCAGCTCATCAAATAATAAACTATGGACAAGAGAAAATAGAGTTTTTACTCTTAATTAAAGCCTGAGCTGTTGTAAGAGCAGCTACCATGTATCTATAGCCTACAGTATGTTTTTCAGTTATAGTAATTATACCTATAAACAGATAAATGTGTAAAAATCTACTGGGGTGACCATTCACAGGATGCTCTGTGGGTTGGGAAAGAACATTGGACAGACTGAAATATTCAGCGGACAGACTGAAACACGCACAGCTGAAAAACAAGCCTGCATGAAAATCATACTCCTGAGATGCATCGTGAAACGAGTCCTTACCCAAAGGACTCTACTTAATGTCTGAGGCCTGAAGGTGTCACTGATAAAGCCATTAAGTAAACCACAACTAGTCCACTTCAGTGCCATTCAGCTGGTTCAGTCCCAAATGGATGAATCAGTCAAGCTTCTTACTAACCAGCTCTCCTTAGACATGTGATGCTAATGGACAAATTGTTCTCACATTATTGGTCCTTTTGTAAAAACTCATTTAGTTTGACATCAGTTTGCCACGGATCAATTTGGGAAGTGGAGTTTGAACTCATTTTTTATTCCTAGTGGTCACCTGTGAGTTGTGCTCTCCCCCAAAAATTATTCAGCCAACCAAATGCCATTAAGATGAACCAGCAGGAAGTGTGTTTGTGGTTGTGAATGACATCAGTCTCCCACTCAAGACCTGTAGTTGGGATGGGTTCAAAAGGTCGCTTAATAACAGCACTGGTCGTTGGGGAGATGAGACAGCTTTTACAGTAGAAGCCAGAAATGTCTGACTTAACACACTTTCTCCCTTTTTCATGTTATAGTTCTGCCACTTTACATATCAGTTTGGGGTATGATAGGCCTTTTAGCAAACATTTAAATTTGTCATAGCAAATTCAGAATGGCTTACCTCTACTAAGTGTCCCAATAAGTCATCCCAGAGAGACCGAAAGCAGAAAGCACAGCACCAAGGCCAAATAGATTTAGAGAGGGAGAGAGAGAAAGATAGATTGATTACATCTTTAGGGAATGCAGCCATTATTAATGCCATTAAAATTACAGTATTCAGCTTCCCTGCTCCGCTATGCTCTGTCTGCTACTCTGTGCCATGCTCTGCACGGCCCTTAAGGTATTTATCATTATGAAATTACAATTACAATAAATGAGAATGCTGCAAAACTTTCTAATCAAGCAGAAATTGTTGCTGCTGGCTGTTCAATGAGTCTGACTTCATGGATGTGCTGTCATCACCACTTCACAATTAGACATGTTTTGGAATAAATATCTATTAATAGTTTTCTTAGTTATGGCTTAAATTACAATTATTTACAATATTTAAAACTTCACTGATTTACATATTCCTCCTTTTGGTTCTGTCACTTTTTCATAAAATTATCTTGTGGAAAGAATATTGTGATGTATAAAATAATAAGGCAACCGGTGTCTAAATGGTCTACAGTAGATATTCTGTATGTTGAAGACTGTAAAGAATATCATAAAATTATATCAACATTGTTTTGGTCAGTGAGTCAGTCAGTGAAACCGCTGATGTACAGCATTTCCAGCATCTAACATATTAATGAGATTTTTTTTCACGTGATCCTTGTCACGGAGCATCAGCAACAGTTAATCTGTGAACTAGTTTTCTTTTAAAATTTCTTGTTTGACAAACAGCAAGAAATACTAGAAACTACAGTTTTTGTTTTTCACCTATGTTTTTCTCTGTAGTTGAACACGTATAATTTTGTAATTTTTAACTTGCTCTCTTAACTCTCTTTTTTCCCCTCTCTGAGACACAGTGGCAACAAGAGATTATACAGTTTCTGATTTATTGACAACAAGTGTGTCTGTCTGTCTGACGTGTGCTTAAATGTGTCCATCCAATCATTATGCTGTGTGTTTTGATTTTCTTATCTTGTTACCTTTCTTAGAAATTAGATACTATGCACATACACACAGGCACAAATGTATATTCACACCTTTCCTTTCTTATCATCACACACACCTCCACTTCCTATTATCCCTCCTCTCTTTCCCCCTACATGTGCTACATGCCGGGGTGTGTGTGGGGTTATGAAAACAGTTAGGCTTAATAATTGATGTTCTGCATTTCAATCAATTTCAGCACAGTGTTAGGCTAATTAAGGTTAGCTCTATTCTCCCAAGGGCTGTGCAGATATGTGTGTGTGTGAGTGAGTGAAAGCGTGTGTTTTCCTGCTCCTGAGGGCTCCACGCTCCATTTTATATCTCAGAATACATGGGAATTCTCTATTTCAGGAACAAGAGATAAGAGATAGTGTTTCTCTCTCTCTGTTTGTCAGTCTCCATCTCTCACTCTCTTTCTCATGCTCACTTGCACTCTCTCTCTTGCACCCTCACTGTCTCTCTTTTTCACTCTTGCTCTGTTCCTCCCCTCTCTCTTTCCCCAGGCAGAATCCTAAATGCAATTAACACAGCCGCTTTACTGCCTGCTAATTATTAACACACACAACCATGCACACACCCACCACACATTCACTCACACAAATACAGTACACACACAGCAGAAATTATTATTTTATGCTGGACTAATTTAAAGTTCATTGACAATTGTTTTAATTAATTAAATAAGAAAAGTACACACTTTAAAAAACGTTGCCAAGCGAGCACTGCAGGCACTTGCATATGAAGGTAATAATTATCCTTTATCCTGGTGTGTGTGTTTGTGTGTGTGTGTGAGTGTGTGTGTGTGTGTGTGTGTGTGTGTGTGACAC
>OMLM01001784.1:10319-20601 GCA_900302695.1 Helostoma temminkii | reverse complement strand
TGTGTCTCTTTCCTTCATCTCTTTTTCTCACCAGTTCTGCTGTCTTTCTGCTTGTCTATTGATATCTGCTTGATTCCTAAAAAAACCCTTTTGCTCCCACTGGGGAGCCTTTTTAGATTTTACGCTTGGATATATCTGTTTAACTCCCTGTTTACCCCTTTGACAACACGATGACACGCGCACACACACACGCACAGGGAATGTGACTGAGAGGGATGCTACCCCACAGTCCTCTGGGAATTGGATATAATACAAAACAATAAAAGAGACACAGAGGAGGGGAGATATTTTTATTGAGGTGTATGACACCCCTCATTGATGAGCATTTGTGTGTACATTTTTTATATATATATGTATATATATATATATATATATAAAAATAAAACCTATGTGGAGTTTGGGACAATTACACTTTCTAGCATAATTAACACACTCCACCCTCAAGTAACTCAAATAGTTTTCCCATAAGCTTGATTTAGTCTACAATTGTAATAGGTTATTCTATTCTATATAGTTACATAGGCTCATTTATTAATGAGTGTCCTGAGGTGTGTGTGTCGGGTGTATTGTTATGCTAATGGTTCTTTGGATGGTTAACATAATGCCTCTGGGGAGGTGGGGGTACAGCTACGTGATAGTGAGCAAACAGCATGACCGATAAATGAATTGAGCATTTCCACACTACACTTTGGATGATGTTTGGATGATTAGTGACACAAACGGAACAACAGCAACAGTGAGCAACAAAGAATGGGGATTGTAAAAGGCCATGTAAGAGCCAATCAAGAAAACACTGGTAGTTTTAAAAACACTTGTCACCAATACTAAAGAGATTTAGTAGAGGGAGTATTATGAGTGAAGACTTCAGCACGGCAGACCTTTCCTTTCACTGCATTTGTCACATCTTACACCACCATTATCGTCCTGCCTGTTATTCTGCTTTTATCGTCACCCTTCCTTCTGTCGTCTTCCTGTTTTTCCGCTTCTTCCTTTATACATTTTTATTCATTCATTTCTCTGTGCCTTTTTCATATTGGCTCGTTGTTTTAGTCATTGTTTTTCTTATTTCCACTTTCAGTTCTCAGTTACTTTAAGTATTTATGCATGAAATAGATTAGATTAAAGATTGTTAGCTGAGTGATTTACAACATTGATAATTAATCTGTTAAACTGTACATCATACATATTGTATGTTACAAGTTACAGTCTGTTAGAGATACATTAATAAAAAGAAAGATGTAGACATCAAAACTGGAAAACATTGCACAATGAAATGGATAATCTCTTGAACCCTTGACCACGACCTCTAAAGGTGAGACGTCAAGGCTGAAGGTCAGATCTGTGACACTAAAGAGTCGCAAGACCCGCCTGTCTCTTTTTGTCAATTTAAGCAGGTGGAAAAAATCTGATTGTGCCGTGTGTGTGTGCGCGCGCATGTGCGTGTGTCCAACAACACAAAGGCCTAATGTGAAAGCTGTCTGTCAATACTGCTGATCCAAACAACAGCTCTTCATAGGTGGTTATTGCCTTTTGGCTGGTAGATGTGGTGTGTGCGCACAGAATGTGTGCATGTCTGTTTATAGGTGTGTGCGTGTGTGCGCGTTAATTGACAGATGTTGGCTCTAGCACAGCAGCCAGAGGGAACTGTGTCTTGATTAGTTAAGTCATGATTTAAATTTGTCTGTTTATTTTTGTACTGTATTGTGCTTTATTTATTGCTTCTTTTGGATTGTTCCTTTTACTTTTGCCCTGCATAAGATTTGCAAGATTTTTTTTATTAATATTCATGGTGACGGGACATAATTGACCTCCCCTGTTTAGTTTAGTATTTTCAAATGCTTACTCTAAAGGCAAGTGAGATAAAAGCTAGAATATTGTGGAAAAACATGTAGATAAATTGTTGCGAATCATGTATTCTGTACATAAGGTGTAGTTTTAATGTGAATTCCAGCAGTGTATTATTTCATTTTCATGTCATTTCTTTGAGTGTGTGTGTGTGTGTGTGTGTGTGTGTGCATAATATGCATTTGGCATGCATCTTTACAAATCTGCAATAATGTCTGTATTTTGTGTTGTTAAGCTTCTCTGACTGGAATGTCCCTGCTGCCTTTTCTCACTAGTGTAAATCAGCCAACACAAGATAAATTTTTTGTCTATTGTCAATCATCAGTTGTTTACTAATAATAAAGAAACAGTAGAATTACTTAGTGCTATCCCTGTTACCGGTACTTTGTTACACAGTAAATAAAGAACAGGTGAAATCCAGTACATTCTGGGGCTTTGACGGAATCCAAGAGGATTCGATAATCATCACAAGGATTTGTTTGTATGTCTCTATCTGTGCATGCATGTCTGTTTGGTGTGTGGGTGTGTATGGGTTTTTTATTGCGCCCATATGTGTGTATTTCTGCACCCACCCTTTCACATCCATGTCCGTCTTTGAATGTGTCTCTAAGTGATCATATTTGTCCTCTGAATGTTGCTGAATGTAAACCAGGTCCATCTGATTCCCCACTGGCAGGCAGGTATAGAGATATTATGGGATTTGTGCTGGCACACTATACTACTGTGTGTGTGTGTGTGTGTGTGTGTGTGTGTGTGTGTGTGTACAGATATTATGGAGATCAGAGGCAGGCTGGGAGCCTCTGAAGCTATTAGCTCATCTGTATTGTATTGAGACAAGGGTATGTACACATCTGCTGATGACACCAGAGAATTGAGCTGTGTGAGTGTGTGTGTGTGTTTGATCTTAGACACACATTCCATGTTCGTATGTGCATATATGTGTATGTTAATTTGCACTTGTATGTCTAACACCCCAATATTATCATAATTTGACAACTATAGCTTAGTAAATTGCTCAGCAGTGGTAAAACAATTGCTAAAATATATACACATAATATGCATGGCACACTTTTGTCACTGAGGAGCAAGGTTTGATCTGTCAGGGGAGTTATTGCTATCAAAATGTAAAACATTTGTATATGTGAATTGTGAATTGAACAACAAATATGTGAGGTGCAACATGAAGCGCTGAAAAATGGGAGAGTATTTGTCAAATCACTCCATCGGTGCCCAAGTCAGACACTGCTCATTTTGCATCCAGACCTCTTTTGTATTTTATCATATCAGTGCATCCTTGTGCCTGTGAGAATTAGCAGTAAAATCGTCTTCTGACATTTCATTACATTTTCTTACTTTAACAAGAAATTGGCTCTGTTCAAGCATCTGGCTGGTTAAATCAAGTGGCTTATTTGAAACCCATCTTCACCTGCTTTTTCCCAAATACAGTGCCTCTTGATCAGCCTGTCTTTTCATTGCATTAGCATGAGCTGCATTGCACCAGAGAGATTTTTCCATCTGTCTCTGTCTTTCTCTCATCTCATCAACCCAGTGGATCAGGGTCAATTGATGAATACCAATGTCACGTAATGTCCTATCAACAAGACAAAAAAGTGGTAAAGAGTGAAAGAGAGAAGGCGATGGAATAAAACAAAAAGAATCCCACTTTTCTGCTGGCGTTAGCAGCTTTTAACCTGCTTTGATTGATATGGCATCAGAAGTTACTCGATTAAACAGTGTTTCACACTGCATAGATTCCTACTTAAAACTCTCAAGACCTCTAAATTATTTATTGATGTCTGTTCCAATCTACATCTGGCTAAGGAGGACTGTGCTGTGTGTGGGTGTGAGTGGAGGAGGAAGGTTCAGGGGGATGGCTGGTACTTCAGCAGCGCCTAGAGGAACTTATTTTCTATGTGTACTTGTTCACCTGCCTGTCTTCTCTAATGGGGCACAGCGGGGAGGGATGAATAGGCCTGAAAGTGGCAACACGGCAGTGAAATTGCATCGCGGCAGCTCAGCATGCATGGGCCTCTGTCCTTCCAAGTAAAATCCCACTGCTGTCTTTCATTTTTCAACTCCCACTCTGATCTATAGAAGAAAAATGAGGAAAGCATGCACAGATACACATACAGTGATTTACAGAAGAACAAGCCATCAACTATGGAAGAGGGCAATCAAGTAAAGCACTGAGCCAAGTAAGTAAGAAGATATTGGGTAATATCCTGGGCAAGCAGAATCTTTTTAAAGTTCAGCATCAAAACAAAGCAGTTTCTTACTCTGTTTTTCTCTTTCCCCGGTGTCTTCTGTGTTAGTGGATGGGGAAATATAAAAGTCTGATTTAAGACAAAGCTATTTGGAGGCATTTAAGTCTCCCAGTGTCCCACAGATGAAAAGTTCAATAGTAAAATACTCGAGGAGTGATTGAAATTGTGTGAAATTAGCATTATTTGTTGCAGCCTCAAAACACACCAGACATGGTGGTGTGGGTACCTGGAGTACATTTGGGGCCATGTTAAGTGAAGCAGCTTTAAACAGTTGACATATGTTTGCACTTCATGGGCATTTTCTCTCAATGCTGTTTGATTTAAAATCGTACTCAAGTACCAAGGAAACATAAACAACAGACATACAAGTCACAAAAGAACAAGATTAAGGTAGGATGAATATGATTATGATGATTGAAATAAATATAAAATGGTCAATTGTTGCTATGGTGCTTTGTTCAGTCTTGTTTCTTTAGCCCTGATGCAGTTTTTTTTTTTGTTGTTGTTTGTTTGTTTTTTTGCACCACGCTTATTTTGATTGGTTAAGCCTAAATACAAGTACATTTACTCAAATTATTCATTAATTATTAAGAATGTTGTAATCTTTATTTTTATCAATTTTTTTTTTTTCAAGAATAAAGAGGAAAACATCAGACCATACCTATGCCTGTCTGTTGATCCAATCCATGTTACTATGCACATGCACATGTTTGTCAGCCTGCAAATTCTTATGAGAGTGTGAAGGTTCATTTGAGTGACTCATGGCTGGGATTCAAACATCACTGTGACCTTGGCGACTGACACATTGGATGGAGGTCTTGGCTGTTGGTTGGATGAAGTTAGAGGAAAAGTAGCGACTTCATTTACCTTGTATTGTGAGGGGTGAGCTTTAGCTCTGCAGGTCTGCCCATGTTTCTCCCTCTACTGTTTATTGAGGGCCTCTCACAGGGGCTAGGTATTGATTTCTGCCTGGATGAGATGGGATAGCCCTGGAAGACTCAGTGATGAATGGATGAGGAGGAACAGAGGGATATGTGCAGACTCTTGCTCTTCAAATGTATAGAAATGTTAACTTTTCCTTGACCCCACACTCCTTAGTTCCTGTTTAAGTAAAAATCACTTCTGTCTTAATTGTTATAACACTTTTGAGAACATATTTCTCAATTTTGATATAAACTTTACACAAGACATAAGTGTGTTGTTGTTGTTGTTCTTCAACCAGTGAACTTTAAAAAGAAAAACAATGATAATCCGAGTTGGCATCATGTAAGAATCAGGCATTTATTTCTATTTCCATTTCTATTAATCCATTTTTTATCTAGTATATGTTTTTATGATGTTTTTTCTTTTTTATTGAGGAAAACCATCCTGCACTTTCATCGTCTCTTGGTCTCTTAGTGGAGGTGTGAGGATTCTCCAATCCACTCAAATGCAGTAGACCTCAGTTTTCGAGCCACAATTCGGTCATACCTTGTGAGATTACTTCTTAACAAAGACATTTCGGTCTGATTGAAAGAACACCTGTTCCAGGTAATCCGCTATGGGAAGGGCATAGATGGCTGGAAAACAACCAGGGCAGGGGTCCTTGGTTTAAATGACTGCTACCTATTATTTAAAAGCGTTGTGGTAACTTAACTTGCAATCAGAGACAGCTAATGAAGAGTGGGACCAAGAGAAAACGAAATTAAAGTAGTACGAATATGTGCTGCCAACATAAGGGAGCACTCTTATTGATTTTGACGTTGAGGTTGCTGTTGGAAACAAACTTACTAGAACAGTACTGTGAATAAGCTGGCACACATGTAACTCATTAGACCTGGAACTAGTCAGTAGTCAGAAGGGAAGATTGTACAGTAGATTGTTTGCCAGATGTGAATGCATGGGGATGCAGGTGTTGTACAGTTGATTGGCTGTAAGCATTTTGTTGTTAAAGAAAAGAATGCAAAGTAGATCCTTTGAGGATAAACACAAAGTCTAATAAATTGATATTGAAGTAGACATGGTACACAGACGTAACTGATAAGTATCCTTGGTTTACCTGTTTCGTTGAACCCCTTTCTCATATTTTGTGCGTTTAATCCTGAACTTAACTACAAATTATACTGTATTTTTTTAGCCTCATATAACTATAACACATTCTCCTGACTCCATCAAGGTTGTATAGTGATTGTATAGATCCTTCCCTGGTTAAGTGCCCAACGAAAGTCCAGAGCATGCACACACACTCACGCACGCACATACACATACAGACACCCCTGCTAGGCCCTCTGTCAACTTAACGGCTGCCAATCAGCCTGGTCATAGAGATACTTGAAGTGGCATATCTGTGTGTCTATACTGTATATGTGTTCATCTGTGTGTTTTCATGTGTCTATGAAATGTTTATAGGTGTGTATGTGTGCGTGTGTATGTGTTTGTCTGATAGAGAGCAGGGCTTAGGACCGCCAAGCGATTGACGGAGGGAGTGAAGAAAAGTGTCCAGGATTCATTATTTCTCATCTGGTACAGAGGGAGAGGAGGGGAGCCTGGTGTGTTATTTTTCTTGGCTTTAGCCCTCACAACTCTAAGTGGGTATTGATCAGGTGCCTTAATGCAAACCTGTCAAATTAATTTTGCAGGGAGAGAAGGTTGTGACTGCTGCAAGATTGCTTCAACATCAAAAGGGGGACCGAATGGATAGATGGGTGGAGAGACAGATGGAGGGGGGTAAAGGGATGTTATAGGTGGAAACCCTATGAATTTTAAACATCATTTAAATAGGAAGCTGGTGTTCCAGTCTTTCATCTCCATTCTTCTTTTTATCACTTTTTCTTTGTGTGCTTACTTGCAGCCTTCTTCCTCATGATGCACCCTCTGGTAGTCCTGCTTTTTTTTATATTCTTTTCTGTTGTTGAGAAGTTTACACACATTTTGAGACACTTACTGTTACTGTAGCCAGCCTATAAAAAGAAAATGTTGGAGCATGTTTGGAAGAAACAACATTTTTAGCACTATATTTAAAAATATCTGTTGGTGTGCTGCTGTATTTAATCTGTACTATGCTTTTTACCCTCTTTTTTTGTGTGTCCCTTTTTTTTTCTTTCTGTTATTGCCTGTTTTTGCCCAGTTGGTTTTAATTATATTAGATAGATTAGATAATTAGACACACATGTGATTGTGTATTAATCTTCTTCCCATTTGTCCTATTTATGCACTAATGGAGATGTAGATTTAAGACATAATTCTGACTCACGTGCATACACAACTATTGTGTATAACTAAGTGTGAGTATCACTATAAAGTGGTAGATACAATGAGCACTGGTTCAGTAAATGCAGGAGATTGTAAGTGGCAATAGATGTTTTTCCGCACAAAACATTTTGACTTGTCATTGTAGCAAAAGCACAGGTGTTGGTAACAGATCATGTCCCACTAAATTGTGACTATTAGGACACTGAAACTTTCATTGTCTTTTGTTAAACAACTTGGGTTCAGATTTCCAACAAAAACTTTACAGTTGCTACGCACTTTAGACCTCTAAGCCAACAGGATGCTACAGTGACCCTAAAAGACTAATAAGGTTCAAACACAAATGCACACTAAAAGTGATGGATATTCCCTTCTATGTGTTTCATCTCTGGGACACATTGGATTGGACTAATCTCTTGCCTGCTCCTTTATCCCATTAGTTAGTTAACTGTCGGCCAGGGTGTTTTCATACAGGGAAGAATTAAAAACAGCCATATGTAACTTTTACGATGTGGGATTCTAAGGATAGAGCGGTGTTAAGGTGAGCGCATCTGCGTGTGATCTACAGCTGTGTGTTTTGTCTGCCCCTTGTTTCTCTCTCTGTTAGTTTCTGAGGGCTGTAAGTTTTACACAGAAAGCTGTAGGCCCTTCACATCGACCCTCATCCTTTTGGGTGTGTTTTATGACCCATAAAGAATGAATCCACGCGCACGCATGCATGCACATTCCTGTTTGTATGTACATTTATTAAAGTATAGACACACTAGTCTGTGTTCATACACAGTGTACCATGTACAGTGGCATGCACACACGAACACATGGGCATTTAGGGTGACACTACATCTATACCAGCAACTGTGGAGGGCCCCACCATGAACAAATCATTGTAATTACTATCTCTCTCTTGCAACAGAACAGTGTGACAGAATTATTGTGCTAAGTATCGTGTTGATTCAGAATGAGCTTTACAGGGGAGATTTTTAAAATATCCCGTATAGTAGATGACATTTTAACTATGTTTTAAATTCATGTTGTTTGCACAGATTAGTTTAGAGTAACACTTCACATCTCCCCTATGTCTCTTGTTGTCCATCTGGCCCACAGTCTGAGCCTTAAGTGCTGCCCCACACTGTGACTGTGGCTGACTTGTTAGGGCATTTATTTAGTAATGTAGGTTGTTGGTTCATCTCCCAGTCCCCCCACCCACTTTATTCGTGGCCATGTGTTAACCCTTTGATACTATAAATGTGACTTTCTTTAGAGTTTCCCTACCAGGATTAAAAAAGGCCATCTGTTTTTATCTTATTAGTTTTTATTTTATTATATTTATCGAAGTTATTACAGATGTGCCTTTTCCTCCTGCTTTAACGTGATTAATATATATCAGCTTGTTTCAAAAACATTTGTTTGCTAATCTTAAGTACATCTACATTCTGCGAGATGTCACACAATGTGGTCATTTAACCACAAGCCCTTGGCTATGTGGGAGTAAAGGTACCAAAGAGGACAGTGTGTTAACACATTGACCAAGCTTGGTTTCTAACTGCTTTCTGTATGCTGTGCTTATTGTCCCCTAGTTCTCTAGCTCCATATTAATGGAAATGTGATGTGACTGTATACAATATGAAAAGATAATTATACTAATGCACTGCAGTAAAAAGTGTCACTTCTCCATATACACTGTCTGTGCTCCAAATTGAGATACAGGACAATTTGTGGATATTTAAATTCAGTTTAAGATGTCGTTTTCATTCATTCATATAATGTAAATGTTTACGTCTTTGTCCTTTTGTAAGGTTTTTCTTTTTCCTTTTCTTTGTATTATTTCTTTTATTTCGGTTTATATATCTTTTCCATATGCCATGCCCAGCTGGCTATGCTATACATGTAAACAGGGGCAGAAGCAAAACTTATTCAATTCACATCAGTGCACCAAAGTGATTCTTGATTTAAGCTCCCCAAATAGAAAGCTCATTTCAAGATAGATTTCCCATGCAGAGCATTATTTGCATATTCCTAAAAAACCTTTTTCTGCTTTTTTTCTCTCTGGGGTTCAGACACACACTGCCGTCATTTGAATGTCATTGGAATTGTCTCACTAGCTAGCTGCAACAGCACTTGAGATGCAAATGTATTGTAGAGTGTGACTGGTAGTTTCAGCAAGCTTGTTTTGCTGGTGAGTGTACCCTCATATTTTCCTGTCAGGGTTACATAACTTGGCCTTATTGGTAAAACTGAATGGCATATTAATAAATAAACAACTTTAATTTCTTACATTTTGAGAAGCTGTCATCTTTATTAATCAAATTTTAGGCAACGTTGAGCACCAAAGATAACTGAAGATGATTTTGATACTGTGGAAAAAACAGCAGCAACAACAACATATCTTCTACTTATACTTTTGCAGGTGTGGCTAACATACATTGTCAACATAACACTGTAAGCACCTAATCAAGAGCTTATAAGAACTCTGAGAAAATGTAGTTCAGATAAACTAGTGATACTTAATGCATCATCAGAGATCAGTTCTAAAAGTAACTCTCAGAACATTTTCTCCACAGTTAAGGATGATATTTCATGAAGGAAATGAAGGCTTCTGTGATGACTTGCACCAGGATAGCAGATGCAGACTGTCACAGAGCAGGAAATTCACAGACTGACTGGACTGATTGTGTTTATATATGTCTGACACAAGCACGCACAACACTTATGGAAGTCTGCAGGTTTTGCATATTGCTCCTAAACCAACTCTTCAGAAATTGGTTTTGGAAAAGGAAATGTGTGCCGGATATTTGAGAGGACCATCTGTACTTTATGTCTTATTAGTACTGTTAGAGCCTGATTGCTGTATGTCTCGGCATATAGAGTCTAGTCTTGAAGAGGAATCAAAGCTTGCATTTTAATGGAAACTTGATTTTAAAAAAAAAAAAAAAGGTCACAAAAAG